>JZLH01S0557590.1:2491-16076 GCA_001188425.1 Eucidaris tribuloides
AAAAAAGAGAGAAAATGTTTTGGGGTAGTTTCCGCCGCACCCCCCCAAGTTTTTTGTCTAATTTAGAATATTGTTAGCAAGTAGACAGAACTTGTTTAGGGTCATATCTGGCGACAACTTGTTAGCGGGCCAAAATGTGTAAATGGAAGCCCGCGAAAAAACTTGTTTAGGGTGTTATTTTGCACACAGAGAAAAACTCGTTTAGGGGGTGTCTGGAAATAACTTGGTCACGCATGTGTACAACATTATATTTGACTGGCCCCCGCCGGGGACATACAAAGCATTGGGAATCATACATAAAGCATTGCAACATGCACGTAAAGCAAGATAATGAATAATTTAATACTTTGAGTGTAAAGTTAAATGATATTAAGGCCTAATTCAGATGTGCAATTTGTTTACACACTATTTGGGTATTTCTCTACCTGTGTGATTTTTGTTTGATAGGTAAATGAAACTTTCCTGAGCTCTGAAACAAACAAAAGATGTTTTTGGTCTTAGATTTGAAAAATTTCTTATGTTATACCTGCAACAATTAAGAGCATCGTAGAGCCAGACTTTGACTGTTTACTATTAAATAATTTACTCTGCTGTGTAGAGTAGCAATACCATAAACCATAAATTTTTCTTTTTTTTTGTAGTTTACTGAGGAGTTTCTCAAGGAGTGTAAAGCACTTGCCAAGGAAGAAGAAATGGAGCTACCGGCAGACTTTAACACAATGTCCATGTTTAATGCCTTCATGAATATTGCATTTGTACCTGAAATGATAAATGCAATTGCAGTGTTGAAAGAAAATGGTATGTAGTCTTTCTTAATAGTTGCAGTAGGATTCTGTGTAGGAAAGGTGCATAATCTGTATTGCACTCTTTTTGGACAACCTTTTATATCTGTAGTACAGTTCCCATCATCTGATTATCAGTACAAGAAGTTATTGGGTGCCACTTTTTTGTTATTTCATTTTTTTGTAACATGTGTACAACTACTTTAAGATTTTATGAACTAATGATGTATAATTTAAAGTTTAAGTAGGTTGCACAAGAGCATATAAAATCAGTTTAAAGACACTATATAACACTGTGGAAGACCCGTTTAACCCTATATTAACTCAACGAATTTCGCGACCATGCTGCCGCGCAAAATTTTTTGACCGCGTCGCTCGCGGACTTTTTACTTTCAAGTCTTGTGCATCTTTTGAGACCATTTTCGCAAAAATTGGATTAACCGTTACGACGCTGCATGACTTTTTATACATGCATGTCAACCCCAAAATCGCTCAAAAACGTGATTTCGTGTACAAAATCAATGCAAATTGTCTTTTCAGCCAAAAATCATAAATGTATGATTATTTTTGCTTTTACTGATTGAAATGATTAATTTTATGTTGTTTATGATTGCAAAAGTGTCACCCCAACAAATTTCATCGAAAAAACAATAGAAAACAAAAGGTCGAAAAAAACAAAGAAATAGATAAGAAATTCACAAAACAATAAAATACATAAGAAATTAATTCCAATTCGGCAAATTTTTTGTAGATAATTGTGAGAAATGTGCAGAATGAATATTTTCACCAAAATTAGTATTTACTAGCTGTTGTAAGTGAGTTATAGGCAAAAACATAATTTCATATGCCACTTATTTGCATAATTAATTACTTAAAAAATAGACAAAATAATTTTTTTTGGAAATTTTACTATACAGTCGTGCAGTTTACATCCGGCTCTATGCACAGGCAAATTTTCGCGGCGATCGCACGATCCGCGGCCGAGATCTGAAGGGGGGGCCAAATTGCCCCCCCCCCCCCCAGTAAAAACCTAGTCTGAAATAGCCCAGTTAAAATAGGGTTAAGTAATTGTCGAACTTTGCTATCTGACATATCTGACAGTGTTTGAATGGACAAATATACACAGTAGAACACAAAAGTTTGGACATTTATGCTGTCACTAGTACAATATGTGCAGATACAAATTGGCACATTAATTTTATATCAGCCGATAGGAAATTCTGCAACACAGCAGTCTATGGAGAAAAGCTGGAATGGTCTCTCAATGATTTTCACTTTTTTTAAGCACTTAATGATTGTTTTACACTGCAATTTTTTTCAGGGCTTCATTTTTAGACCGTATCAAAGACACTAGTAGCATGGGGAATCATGAAGCTCAGAATTTTTAAACTGGCAAGATTGTTATACAATGCCTTTAAATGTAGATTAGTTGATGATTTGGATACAAAATATGAAATGACCACATTATTTAAAATCTGCTGGTATCTGATCAGTCTTGACATCAAGAGTCCAGAACAATAATGAAATTATTGCTTCAAAAGTAGAGCTAATCCTGAGATAAATGTTCTTTATTATTGTTGTGTTTGTTTCTTCTGTTGACTCTATTTTACTGTAATGATAACATTCATGTATATATTTCATGTCATACCAAAAAGTTTTTCTATTTTTACATAACTATCTAACTACTGTATGTATAGGTATTAAAACAGCTGCAGTCACCAACAACTACATTGATGACAGACAACAGAATGAACATGGAGCTGGTGCAATGGCAGCTCTGGGCACATTCCTTTTTGATCATGTGATTGAATCTTGCCGATTTGGGCAACGCAAGCCACACCCTAGTATATTTGAAGAGGCGCTGAGGAAACTTGGTGTTCCAGCTGATGAGGTTTGTTGTTGTTTTCAAAAAGTTCAAAAAGTTTTCATTGAATAATTTAGTTTTAAATGTCCAGAACCCCTTTTTCAATTCAAGCATTTTGTTGATCTGTAATCATTATAACTCTTGTTTAGTTGCTTACTTCATTGTTTTTTATTAACTTAATTACACGGTCAAACAATTATACTTTTATTTGGAGGACTATTTTCTAGTCCAGTTTAATGATGGTAGTATCTGACTTGTGCATTGAATCATACAAGAAAGGTATAGGTTTCAGTTACTATCTCAGCATTACCTTGTAAATACTTCTGAAGATTGATTGTGATATAGCTCATTTCAAAAGTCCTAATACATATCCTGATAAATGTACAGTGATACTGATGATGATAATGATGATGATGATGATGTTGATGATGATGATGATGATGATGATGATGATGATGATAGGGATGATGAGGATGAGGATGATGATAATGAGGGTGATGATGTTGATGTTGATAACTGATATGATGATGTTGATGAGGATGAGGATGATGGTGATGATGAGTGTGATGATGTTGATTGTGGTAGTAATGGTGATAGTGATGATAATTTTCATATTTTTACCTTTCTCTGGTGTAGGCTGTGTTTCTAGATGACCTAGGACCCAATGTAAAGGCAGCCAGATCTATGGGCTTCTCTACAATCTTAGTGAAGGACCCTAAGGTGGCCTTAAACGAGCTCCAAGACATTGTGGGAATTGATGTGAGTCCAAGTTGGTAATAGTCACAATTAGTCAATGATTGTAGACTATGCTGAAAGATCAGCATGTTTGTAGACAGAAGTTTATGTAACAGTTACAATTTGAAATGTTCACTTCCATTCATATCCATTGATGGCTTTCTTCATTTTCTCTATTTCCGTGTAAACAATTTTCACCTCTTATTGCAGAAGTATGAAATATAGTTGAGGATGAATCTTGCCAAAACTAAAACTACATACACACATTGAAAAAAGAAGAAATTTTGCACAATCTAAAAGAGCTGAATATTGATAAGTGGATGATGAATGATTCAATTTGTTATTTTTCCCAGATTGATCCTGAATGTCTGTATATCTACATATTTTGCTAGGAAAAGAAATGCACTGTAATCTCTCTACAACTGTTGCTATACTTACATAATATCAAGTGTTTTTATTTTTAATTGCTTTAAAATTATCCTATGACCACCTTTTAACCCTCTGCAGAACTGTATTGTACATCTCTTAAATTTAGTAAATATACTAATCCACAATGGAGTTATAATACATAAGTTTTATTTCTAAATTTCATGTGACATAGAGAAGCATATCCCTGAAATTTTGCTATCATGGGAATGTATTTGCTAGCAAACGAGTAGTAAGGTAATGTTTGTAACAAGACAATTGCACAAGTGCAGTTGCATTGTGAACTGCTCATGTAATCAACTTAACATCGTTAACCAACTGTGTTTACATGAAGTTCTCTTCATTTTTTGACAGATTTTCTTGTTGTACCATTTTCAATTCCAGGTTTTTCAAGAAGCCAAGCCAGTTGCAGTTGATCCAAGTAAAGTACCTCATGGGTATGTAACAACTAGGGTAAGTACCAATTTTAATTCCAATTAATTTCCACGAATAAACCCACAAAAAATATATGACATCATTATTGTAAACAAACATAATTTATAAAAAAAAATATATCGGTAGAAATGACCCCAAATGTATGATATAAACTTTTAAGCTTGTTGATAATGATAATAATTGAACATTGAAAACTAACATAGAATTTTAAAATAACTATAGTAGTATGGATAGGACAGAAGGTAAAAAAGAAAAGAAGAGGAGTTACATACCATAATTGGTCAATGTTGAGAGAATATTTCGTGATTGAAGTCCATTACTTGTGAGAAAAAATTCAGTTTGGGAATAATCCTGTGTTTTCATACTTACGAAGAGCATGTTGAATCGTGTGCATTTTCCAGCACAAATTGAAGGTTACCACAGAGAATGATGCCAGGTACCAAAAATATTTTACTTGTTTTTCAGGTCGTGAAACAAAGATGTTGCCAGTGGCAGTGATGTATGAATAGAGATTATTGTTGAAATTATAGCTTTTACTGGTTTGTTTTGTGTTTTGAAATGATTTTCATGTTCAAACCTGTACAAGTTGTTCTAATCTTATTTCTGTATCTATTTCATTTTTTTTTCAGAGTGGAGTTCGCTTCCACTATGTAGAGGTTGGGAATGGTCCTCCCGTCATCTTTTGTCATGGTTTTCCTGAATCTTGGTACGAGTGGAAGAGACAGGTATGAACCATGTGAGCAGATAACAAGTTTTTTTTTATTTTTCATAGTGTGTTTTATTTAAAGGAATCAAATCAAATTACTATGTTTACGATAGACTAGAAATATTCAAAATAGAAAGAGAAAGAAAAAGAAAATTGTAATTCTGACAATCCTCTGCTTGGGTAACAAAAACCTGGTATCCCAATTTTAGGTAAAAATGAAGCTTTCATATTTTTTGTAGCTACATATAAGTCCGAATTTCAGATTCCAAGGTCAAAAGATGGAGACACTGTAAGAGTTGTTCAGTAAAACTACAGCCATCCTTACTACCATGTTCAGCCAGCCATGTTTTCATGAACATATTAACTTTGTTGAGATAATGCACTTTGTCACCCTAGCCAATGATTTGTTCCCTAGTCTCAAACACCTCTCTGACCATCATTTATGTCCTGAAATTAATTGTGTGATTATTGCCTTGGAGATATACTGTGTTGTTGAGAATATCAGAAGAAAACCAAACTTTTCAAAATATCATTATGTTAAAAAAAAAAATCATGTTTCCATTGCATTGTTTCAAACAATTTGTAATAGTTTGTGAAGTTTTCAAAAATATGTCACAATGTTTTGCATACATAATCAGAGAATTATGTGCTCCAAAACTATTATACCCTCAAAAACATTGTGTGTTGTACTGTACCTTGTAATTAGATTTCAAAATAATACAAAATTCAAAATATTGTAAACTATTTATGAAAACCTTGTGAACAAATTTTGTAATTATAACAGAAATTATAGTTACAAATATTTCTGACAATATTACACAAAGAACATTTGAGCAGAAACTGCATTTTTCTATCAAATTTATCTGACATTGTATTTTACGAGAAGGTGAACACACTTCTTGGAAAAGTGTTTCTTTCCTGATTGTGAACATCTTATTATAACAGAGCCTTGAAGTCAGTGGGATATATTCTGTTAAAGAACGTATTGAGTTTCTTATAGATTATTGTCAAACAGTTCTATAATCATACTAATCATACTGTTCTTCCTTGATTCCTTTAGTTACCAGCTGTGGCTCAGGCCGGTTTCAGGGCTATTGCCCTGGACATGAAGGGCTATGGTGAAAGCAGCAACCCACCAGGTAAGATCTTCATTTCTGACAGTGTTGTGTGGCATTTCAATAATAATAATAATATAATATAGATATTTATAACACGCAAACATATCAATCCACAGGATGCTCAAGGTGCTCACAGTTCCATGTAGTGTTGTGGTTGCTTAAAATAAGTCTTTCATCAGATGTGTCTTGAGATCATTATTAAATTTATCAACGGTCTCAGACATCTGAATTGATTTGTGAAGTCCATTCCACAGAGGAGGAGCTGCTGTTGCAAATGTTCTATCACCCCATGTTTGATTTGATTTGGGGACAACCAAGGAAAGGTGACTGGATGAACGCAGGCCAGAACGTAATGGTTTATGGATTTTCACGAGAGAGTTGATGTACTGTGGGGAAGAGAACTTTAATACTCGGAATGTGATTAGAATGATCTTATATTGTATTTGCTTTTCAACTGGCAACCAGTGTAGACTTTTCAAGATAATAATATCAATTTCATGCAATACTGAAAAAATATCTAGTGTGAAATTTTTCTTTGTCTCCTACCTCCATATATCATGAAAGTTTGATATCTCTCAAAATATTATATGTGCCAGTCCAGAGAGCGTATGTTGTGTGTGATTCTCTTACACAGAACTATCTGATTTCCACTGGCAATTCTGTTTTTTCCACAAGTTTCAGTTGAACACAGGTGTTTTGTTTCATAGTGGAGACATTTATGGTTAAAAATAATTACTAATATTAAAAAATTGTTGAAATGGAATGTTCTCAAAATGATTCCAGATAAGACTTTGTTCAAAGACCCATAGTCCCACATGTACAATACAGTAATAATGAGTGATATGCTGTGATATGCATGATGCAACTAACACGTTGGAGACTAAGAACAGGATATCTCAGGCTAGGGACTATGGAGAATGCATGTTATATTGAAATCAAATCATCTCCAACAGAGTAAATCCTCACAACAATATAGACTCATTGCTAGTATTCTTCCTCGATTATAGACACACACACGGATCAAACATTGCACATTATTTTCTAACCAGCAAATCTGATACCAATATAAATGAAATACAATGATAAAGGTGTGACAAAAGTGTGATGTTACTTTATAGCCAGTTAATCATGCAGTGTTTGTGTCTTCTTCTTTGTAGAAATAAATGAATACACTATGGAAAGAATGTGTAAGGTGAGCCCTTTTCCATTAATTCATCACTATCTCTTTACAAACATTCACAACATTTACTTATGGAAACATGGTAGCCTGGGGCTGTATTCTAAAAAACTGTTGTAACTTCTGTTGTAAATTTTATCTTAGGACAGAATTTAAAATCGTTATAAAATCTGTTGTAACTCTATTCTGAAATATCATCTTACAACGATTTTAGTTACGCCCAAAGGCCACACCCACGCCCTGCAACATGTCAATCAATTAAATATGGTCCAATAAAAGAAAGGATTATATTTCTCTCCCAGCTCAATAAGATCCTGCATAGCCAATCGGATCAGGTACAACACGCGTATGTGGGGGGGGGGGGCTGCGTGTTATACAGGGACGTGTCACAGCTGTACAGTTACGTACAGCGACTCGCATGCGGCAGCTGGCATGCAACGTTAATTTAGCGAGCTATAAATTACAGTCTACGTGGTGTTTGTTTAATACTAAAGTCTATCGTCTACAATCGTAATCACAAGTTATTTTGTACGGGCCATGACAAACACAACAGGTTTTAAACTCTGTAACTCCGGTAAGTATAACTGTAAATACTCTAACGTTAATGCAACTAGGCTAGCGTTAACGTTAGTTCTTCAGTAGAAATTGTAACGTTACTGACAAACATTGTAGACTAAATGTTACGTACGTTAACGACAACGTTAGAGTTAAACGGTTAGACTAGAGCTACGGTAGGCTAACGTTACTGCCAATGTCGAGCTTGTTCATCAAATCCCTCGTTCATTTTAGGCTGCAGCGATGTCAGTGTTACGCCGTGAGGTTTCTTAGAAGTCAATTGATTTCGTTTCTTTTTTAGATTTGCATGGGTGCTCCAATTACCCCGGACAAAGTTTCCCTTTTGGATGTCGGCAACACAAAGATCATTGTCTATAAACACTATCAGTAACAGCACGTGTTTTTTTTTGGGGGGGGTGGAAGAAGGTACTGATCGTTTGCGGGGTCACGAATTCAGACTGTAGAAGATGGTCAGCACAGTCCCAGACCCCGGCCGGGGCCGGCCCCCACGATGCACCGTGATCCGTCGCATGTAGTGTGCGGGGTGCGCACCGCACGAGCTTGCTCCTTCGCCGGCGATGGCGACGCCAAAAATGACAGAAAAATGCAAATTTTGAGAAATCTATATCGAAATATGAAATACCATGAATCAGATAGTAAGCAAATAATCAATGTTGGTAAAGGTGATGGGACAAACTATCACTTCCGAGGCGATCTGGATGTAGCTATCTTTCCGAAGCGAAGCTGAGGAAAGATAGCGTATACATTCGGATCGCCGAGGAAGTGATAGTTTGTCTCATTGCCTGAAACCAAAAGTTGATTATTTGCTTTATATTCCACATCGGAAAACAGTTAACTACTAGAACAAAAAGGATTGATATTTCTCGAAAAAAAAAAACATATGGGCCAGAATATGGAATACGCGCCCGATCAACACCTGGGTGCGCATCACCAGGGGCGTCGACGTTCGATGCGCGCGCGTGCGCGTTAGCGTACATGCATGTTGCGTATTGCGCGCGTGAAATACGCTCGCTGCCGAGATGGTGTTAGTACTTTTTTGTTTCGCTGATCACTTCAGTACACACAGTCCTAATGCGTCAATTATCAACATTTTGAGTACGCGCGAAATAAAAGTGTGTTACACTCGGACTATCAATTGACTATCTATCGAGTGTAACGAACTTTTCTTCTCGAGTGATCTGATGGGAAAACTACGCTTTATCACATGATCAACTCTTGGCCAATCCTATAGCAAGATTCTTAGTATGTGGAATATAATGTGCGTTATGCCTTCGACATTGGTGCTGTTAAGTCAATGTTTCAACTGCCATCCAAAATTTAAGTAAATTCAACCCAGAATGTCGGATTTCGGCCGGGATTTCGGTCTTCGGTGCTGAGCGTTAACACAAGCATGAAGCTGTTGTAGAAAAGTGTTGTAACTTCTGTTGTAACTTTCATTTCAGAATACCAAAACTGTTGTAAATATTGTTTTAGGATCAAAATTTCAATACTGTTGTAAATTTGATTTTAAAACAATATTTACAACAGTTTGGACTTACAACAGATTCTGGAATACAAAACGGTTGTAAATTCTGTTTATAACAGAATTCTATTTTATAAGATATTTCAGAATACACCCCCTGGACTTCATTTTTCAATTCCCATTATATGGTCTAAGACTGTATGCTTTTGTATTAACCAAATATACTCTCTTTCATTGAGTTTACCGTTAAGTATTTTATAATAATCCTCATGATTGAAGTTTACTTTTGACCATACTTCAGAAACTGAACATTAACCTTTGGTCAAACTCCACATTTTTGTTAAAGATAGGTCAAACTTGACGTGGAATTAGACCAACGTTATGTTTAGGGAAAATTGGACTTCACAATGTGGGCCGGTCACAATGACTGCATTCACCAGTAGGAATTCTTAATTTCCCTGTAGTACATGCCTTGTTCATGATGACACAGTACCCCCCCCACCCCCCCCCCCAAACTACCATCACCACCACCACCACCCAACAATACCAGCACAAGTATCTGAAATAGTATTAACCACTCTGCAGATATGGTACTATACATTGTATTGCCTAATATAAGGATAGGTAAATTGTAGAACTTATAATTATATGAATTTATCTAATTATTAAGTGTATTTTCATATTTATTTTTGTAGGACATGGCTGAGTTTCTAGATGCACTGGTAAGTCAAATGAATTTTTTTTCCTTGTTTGAACAATCAAAGCATTCAATTGCATGAGAAATAAGCCAAACTAGACACTGGAATTACCACATACATTGAAAGTAATAGTGAAGTGAATAAATAAACAATGAATTAAGTAATCAATTGAAATAAATTGAAATCTTAGGGCTTTATATACATACAATGGAAAAAAAAGATATACCCAAAAATTTATATTGCCTGTTGATGTTTTCTTCCTCTTCCAGTGCATTCATCAAGCCACATTTATTGGTCATGATTGGGGCGGAGCCTTTGTTTGGTTCTTTGCATCTCACTATGCTGATAGAGTCAGGTAGGTTAACAATTTCTGATATGTAGATTGTCTTGCCAAGAGGACACAAAATATTTTAGAAATACAAATTGAATAAGTCTACATAATTTTTCCATTTTGCACTATATTCAGTAGAAATACAGGAGAAACCCATTTAATCTTACCCTTTTTTGTACAGTCAGTCATAATTGCCACCTAAGGATTTCATGGAATCCTTGTAGATTAATAACTTACATGAATTTCATAACATAATTCTTTGAGCATGTTTCTATTGATTTTTTTTATCTTATCTGAATGTAATTTTAATATATATAGCATTATTTTAGTTTAAAAATATGTAAATCATGTGCAATTCAGCTATTTAGCTGCTATATATGATGATAAAACCATCATGAATGAAAAAATAGGTGAAATCTAATTACAGCTATTCCATACTCTTGTCACGCGAGTCACGCATGCTGTGTGTTACAAGTCACAAGTCAGTGTATAGATGATTGATTTACATGATTGGGTAAAGCTGTTGGCTTCAATATTTTCTCGGTTTTGATCTATACCCTGGTTTGTGACTTGTGTGACATGAAACGTGTTACTTGCGTGACATTTACGTGGAATGGCTGAATAAGTGAATATTGAATAATTGAATATTGATTCAATTTCCAACTTGCACTGCAAATCATGTGTGAACTTCATCAGGTTATCTATTACTTGTACTCCCATGTCTCACAATAATTTTGTATCCATAGGGTTAAAAAGAACATAATAAAAAAATTAAGTTTGAAATCATCTGGCTATGTTTTCTTTTCTGTATTCTCTTCCTTCAATTAGCCACTTTTCCCCACAAAAAGAGGCAGGTACAATCAAGTAACAACTTTAATTGTTTTATTTCTGTGTGTTTTCTTCAACAGATCTGTAGGAGGCGTGTGTACTCCATTCATGCCACCCAACAATAAGAAGAATCCAATGAAAAGACTTCTCAAAGACCCTGGTGTCCATGATTATCAAATGTACTTCCAGAAACCAGTGAGTGATGCAAGTTATGTTTGCAGTATGGCACTGCCTGTCTGTTTGTTTTTATGTTGTTTTTTTTAATTTATGTGACCAGACCCAGTAAAACCAGGCACTTGGTGGTAAATATCAAAATTCAGATTATTGCAGCATTTACAAGCTACACTTTGACTCATACTTCACAAAAATAGAGCAGTTATAAGAAAAGTTATGACCATCTCGATACATTTTCAGTGGGTGTTTTGTTCCTTTAAAGCCAGTTTCTATAAAATGTGAATTGCTGACAAGCACTGGGTTTTGCTAGATTGGGTTACTTATGTTTGTATTCTTTTCTGTTACAGTGTGTCCCCCCCCCCCGCCCCCCAAATAGTCAATGGAGCGAGAGAAATATTTAAGTATGTAATCTTCTCAAAAGATATGTAGTATTTTGGTATCATATTAAAGCAGAATAAATTTTCTTTCTAATAAACTTAATTCCATTCAATTTGCTTTTATAAGTTAAAAGTTATGATTCCTTTTATGCAGTCAGGCAAAATCACATTTGTCCCACTTTTGTGTATTGGTCATATTGACAACTGAATTGGTGGGATTGTAATACAGAACTCATAAAAACTGAATTACAAAAATCAATAATAAATCAAATAACAAATGCATTTTTTCTTCCAATATGTTTATTTCTGATTACCTAGTAAATAAAAAATCAAATCCAAATAAACCCGAAATGACATAGCACATGTTTGTGTCTTCTGCTTACCAGACTGCATTTACACCGACATCATGATGATCTGCACATCTCATTCATTTTAGCCCTTTGTCAAAGCTATACACCTCCTTTGTACTTCAAAGAATGTACAACCTGAAAAATCTACTCGTTCAGCTAAATTGAACGATTACACAATACTTTTCAGACACTCTTATAGCAGTAACTACATGCACATGTACGGCACATACAGTATACTGGGACAAACGCGATTTTGCGTCATTGCAGGAAATTCAATATATCTCAGGATTGACACAACCAAATAAAATGAAATAAATTGCATTGGAAAGTATGGTCTTGTAGCTTCATGACAGTACCCAACTTGACTATGTTGTAGATGATTATATTAAAAGAATCATTTGCGATTGACCCATTTTTGGGGGGACACACTGTATAGTTTGGTAGGTAAATCCCAGTACTGTCTTTGTAGTACAGAATGATCAGCAGTTTGATAACTTAATCACCTCATTAATGGTAAAATTATGTGATGGTTATACACAAATGCTGTCTGGTTAGCCATACATTCAATAAATATTAATTTATTCTTTAACCTTTGTGATAGGTAATATGCATTCAAATCTTCTTGATATTATATTTGCTTTATTAGCTTTGTGACATTTTTCCTCTGCTGTCATTTCTTGTATTTTGTTGAATTCATTTCTCCAGGGTGTAGCAGAAGCTGAGATTGAAAGCAACCTTGAAAAATTTATCAAAGTCTTCATTCGCGCACCGGAGGAGGTAAATCAATTTCTGTAATGATTTTGTAGGGCTAAAAATTGAATGTTGTGCCTGCATAAATCTGTAAGAAACTTGATAAATTCCTAAATTGGGTAAAAAAAACTTATGTTGTGGCTGCCATTATGTATAAGTTAAATTTCTTCATAGAAAAAAAAATTGCAAAGTCTGAATTATTGTACCAGAGTCAAATGTGGCATTTGTTTGTAGCATATTCATACCATGTCCTTTTATCATCCGTAACTGTAAGTGAAGTATAAGTGAGAGTAATACTTCTGACACTTTGTTTTGTGCTTTGGTTTTGACAGTTAAAGCCCAAGTTTAGTTTTGGGGATTTTGTTTTATTTGAAAGCTATATACCCCAAAGTCATAACCCTGCAATAATAGATTCTGAATGTCTTTAGTTCTTTTAAATTAATTAATGAAAAATCTCGGGGGGAGGGGGGACCCCCCAAGATTTTCGGCTATATTTTACATTATAGCATCCAAAGGGTTAATAAGGCGTTCAGGTTATATGAGTTATACCTCATCTGAAAGAGCAGATTCTGCCCTTTTAGATGAGGTATAACTCATGTAACCTTAATGCCTTATTAACCCTGTGGATGCTATAACGTAAAATATAGCCGAAAATCTTGGGGGTCCCCCCACCCGGAGATTTTTCATTAATTAATTTAAAAAAAAATAAAGACATTCAGAATCTTTTATTGCAGGGTTATGACTTTGGGGCATAAAGCTTTCAAATAAAAACAAAATCCCCCAAACTAAACTTGGG
>JZLH01S0557590.1:26399-37167 GCA_001188425.1 Eucidaris tribuloides
AATAATGGTGAAAGGGTTGGAATCAAGAAATATGATAAGAACTAAAGTGTAGTGAAAACTACTGAATATTATTACTTTTCAAGTGAGCATCCTAGATTGGATTTAGAATGAATGTCACAGTTCTCTGCAGATTATTAGAAACAATTCTGTTGCTTTTCAATTTCAATTTATTTCCACTATTAAGCATACAAAAGTACATTACATCATAAGTAGTAAACATAATCAAAACAAATTTTTCGTTACTGCTGCAGCTTCTGCCACTTCATCCTGTCTGTCTGTACACTTGTATAATGCAGCCAAAGGGTTAGCATGTATTACAATCACTGATAGCAACTGAAATGCTGAAAAATTGCATTATTATTTGAAATTGTAAATGTAATGTGGAGTCAGCAATTACACATATATGTAAATTTTTGAAATAATTCTGGACGATATATTTTTGTATAGTTTATTAATAAGGTGATGTTCATGGATATTTGTAATCTACACATATTTTTGTGTACTGGACAATGTAAATAAGTATAAATTGAGAATGAATTAAAAAAGAATCAAAATATATATTTGTGTTCATTTATTACTTTTGTGTGTGTGAGCATACGTTTGTGTTTGTGTGTGTGTGTTGTGTGTATCTGTTTCTGTGTGTACATGTAAATGGTTTAAGTTAAAGGTACACATACAGTCAACTCTGTATAAGTCGAATAATCAACCAACTTGAAGGTCTTTACTGGGTCCCATTCCTTTATTTTCTATTGTTTTTGACCCCTTATAAGTCAAATTTCATCTAAGTCGAACCATTTTCTTCAGTCCCAAGAAATTCGACTTAGGCAGAGTTGACTGTAGTTTCATTAGTGCACCCACATTCTGTATGCCGTAAATCGTTGATTACAGTTTTGTATGATGTTAAAAATCCTTATGTCGCAATGAATATCAGTGTTAGACTTTGGATAGGCAGGTACAGAGTAGCCAAGTCAGGATAAGTACATGTATTTTTAATATAGACATTATACTTAAGCTTGCTATTGTAACTTTGTTGAAAAGCACCACAGGACAAAAATGAGTCTAGGACATCATTCATACAGTATAAGAATTAGATTCACTTTATTAAGAATAAAACAAATGGATTAAAAAATTTGATTACAAAATATTAATTTTACACATTAGCTGAATGTATACTTGAATGTACAGTACTTGGACGAAAATTCATAATTACTATAACATGAAATATGGGATCTGCTGACTTCTGAATAAATGACCCAGTAACTTCATGCATACTTTGCTTGGGCACTGAGCCAGTGATTACATTGTTTTCCTTTTCTTTGATTTTTTAAAGGTATTTCCAAAGTTATATTAATTTTGAACGATGTCTTATCAAAATACACTCCACCCCATCACCAGCACATCTATAGCATTGTAATGCACATTCTACAGTTATACTTGTGCACCTTGCTATGAAAAACTTGCAAATATGTTCGCACTTGCTTTGTCCTAAAGTTGCTTCTATGAACCCATGCCGGTTATGATACTTTGCGTGTGTCTTTGATTTCTTTAGCACAAGTATTGATCATAACTTTAATTATCCTTGCAAAACACTGCATTAATGTCCAAAAGGATTTCTTTCAATGGAATTGATGTGAGGGATGTTGGTGTGCAACTACTATTTGACAAGAAAACAAAAGTGAAGCTAAAATAAATAGAACATTGGATGTCCCACCACATACTGCTAATTCTAAATTTCTATTTTTTTTTTATTTGTGATAACAACAGTGGACCATGCTGTAACATGCCAGACTTTAGTTGCAAATAGATAACAATGAGCACTGGTATGTAAATTAAATCTTGATTTCATTTGCAGTGGTTGTAAGTCTACTTCTGATCCATGAGTGAGTTTAGCTTGTAATCTTGGAAGAGGAAAAAAAAATGCAGAAAAGCAAACATGACCATTCATGCACAAGACTCCACAAAAATAGTTCTACATGGGATGCATTGCACTCACAGCTTTTTTTCCTACTTGCATATTTCAATACATTGTTTTCATCTGTAGCACATGTTCAAAACATAATTATGTAAACAACTGTATGACTGTCAGACACAAACTATACAAGCAGTGCTTCAGTAGTTTTTCTATACCGTTTTTACTACAACACAGCAGCAAATCTGAAACAATCCAAAATTCTAGTTTACAAATTATTACGCTATATTACAGTCAGCAGAAAAAAATGCAAGGAATAATTTCAGATCAAGAAGTCTTCATGCAATCATAAGCCATTTTAATAAGATGTTCCTGTATGCTATGAAGTTGTTGTGGTCTGTAAAATTTACAATATTTTCAATGCTTGTGTAGAATTTCAAATATTAAGCCAATTGATAAATTCCCTTACCTCACATCACCATTTTGTTTATCACAGCAATGAAAGTCACCACCTTAACAGTTACCCATATTTCCCTCAGAATTTTCCCACCAATTGTCTGGTTTACAAAGCTTAAATTCCACTAACATCTTTACGTGGCAACTGAATTCAAACAGCTGCACACATGAGTGGACTACTGTCCCAATTCGTCGCGTCAGCACAAGAACGCCCTTAGACGCGCTTGATTAAAAAACCCGTCAGTGCAGAAAAGCCCTTATGGAACACGCGCGTCAGTGCAGAAAGGCCCTTATGGAACACGCGCGTCAGTGCAGAAAGGCCCTTACATTAACATGTGCGCGTGTATACTAACGGCATTATACTGCAGTCATGTGCGTGTTCCGTTACGGCCTTTGCGCAACGGCGCGCATGTTCCATAAAGGCCCCGTAAGGGCCTTTCTGCACTGATGGGTTTTTTAATCAAGCGCGTCTAAGGGCGTTCTTGCGCTGACGCGACAAATTCATCTATACTTTCTCATCATCTTCTTCCTGAGAATACAAATACACACATATAAAATTATTGAAAAATGATAATGAATATCTAATGCAGCAATTACTTGATAAGTTTTATGTAATAGATGTTCTATAAATTTCATTTGATAAAACTGAATAACTATAAAGCAAAATTTCCTCTACCAATAAAATCATATATAATATTGAATACATTACATGCACTTAATTATTTACAATAAATGAAATAAGGGTGATAATAAGAGTCATACATGCTTATTACGTCTAGGAGCCTGGTGGTTTGATGTGGTTGCAAATATATAATTTTACTCATCAGTTACAAAAATACTGAAAAATTACAATTTTTATGTCAAAAAGTATTTGAAATCTCAAATGCTCTATGCATACACAGGTTTGGAAATGCAAACTTAGTTTCTTAAATTATAAACGTGTATTAAGTTAAAGTTTAAAGAAAATGTTAGTTTTAACCGCATGCACTTGATTATAATTTTTGCATATAAACTGGGGTATTGAGCAAAAAAAAAAATTGAACTTGTAAATGAAACTAAATTTAAATATAATATGTAAATAGGAATAAGTAAAAGAGCACTGCCACCACAATTCTTTTAAAGATAAAATATTGTAAAGCTTGGCAAGAATGTATTTCCTTGCATTTGTCATGACCCATCAAAATGCAATTTTTAATTCTTTTCCTTTTGTTTTCTCACACTTATCCCACCACCTCCTTATGCTTGCTTGACCTTCCCTGCTTAGGAACAGACAATTTTAATAATGTATTCAAATTGTATGCATACTTTTGAAGACATGTCACCCATGACAACAACCATGGTTTGCCCTGATGTTGGCAAAGCTTAACATGAGAAATATCAGTAATAAATTTAGTATATGGAAGTGATATTAATCACTGCTACTTTTTTTTCTACAAGTATGCATACATTTGAATAAATTTATGAAATGGCCTGTTACAAGCACACTCGAGTAATTTCACCACTTAATGTGTAGTCCATGTATCAATTAAGACTCAGCTAGCAAGTTGGACTATATCAACAAGAGTGCAATAAACCCATTTTTCGAACACAGTTAAAATGTACATTCATTCTAAAAGCCGAGACAAAAAAGCGAGCAACTCTACACAAATCTTGGATTTAAACCATGTCCTACAAAATCACCATTATTAACTTGTCAATTTTTTGTCAATTAAAAAAAATCAAATTTTATTTTTAATCTCTCTATACAAGTACACACATAAAAATATAAATGTACATTTCTTATTGCAAACAATATATACATAACCACATTCGTCCATATATAAATGATACAACTATAACTCTCTATAAAAATTACTGTTCAATATTTTTTCCATATTATAAAAATATTTACTGGTACCTAACAGGAATGTGTTTAATACACTGTGAAATAAAATGTGCATTGACCTCTAAAATCATATTTACTAGCTATATGTTTAAGTATACACTTGTTGATAGCAATACATTTTAAAAATCTGAATTTCAAATACTGCTGTATGTCAATGATCCAACGGGACTACAAACTATTGTTTGCTCCACTCATCTAGAACCACATCATTTCAACAATCTTATTTTAATACATCTATGGGGGATTGAGAAAGTTATCAAATGACTGCTTAAAAGCCAATAATAATGCCAAAGTGTAAAAACCCTACTTAAGACAAAAATTCCTTTCATTCTAGATTATCGCTACCATTAGGGCATTTAGATTTTGTTTGATTTGAAAGTGCTGTGGAGATTTTTAAGTACAGGTTAAAAAGCACCCTTACAATTATGTTTGTTAATAAGATCACACAGGGAATAGGATTTAAGCAATAACTTTCCATATTATATGCAATGAAAAAAAAAAAACATACAAAAACAAAGAAAGAAACCTCCAAAAAAAATTGGGTGTGTTCATAATCAGAGCCCATAAGTTATTACAATTGTGTTGCTATGGAAACCACATCACCAATTAAAGTGATTATTAGGAAACCATTCATGGTGCAATGTAATCTGTCTGTGACTTGATCTACTTTCCAAATTGGAATACTGCCACTATATTTGTATATTTGAATGTGCATAGATCTAAGTACATGCCCTACTCTGACCCACAAGTGGAAAATGTAATACTGTGCACTGCATGCTATGCAACATGTCATCTCTGCCCAAAGAATTTAGTAACAATAATTACAATATTCAACTTTTGCCAGAACTAGTCAACAATAATAAATATGCTCTTAGCCATCAAAATATTTTGATGTTAGTCATAAACAATTATATTGTGACTATAAAAAGGAGATGGTTAAAGAGCTATTTTATATGCATAATAGGTCAACACCACAGTGCCTAAACATTTACATGGTGTGTATTTACTAGAGAAATATAAACTGAAATGCATGTATATCTCTCATGTTACACCATTTCCGTGAGTAAAATATCACAGTAATAAGTATGGGGGATTTTCTCTTACATTTGTTTTTTACAACTTGCTAGCATTTCAGTTAATATCTATAATGGGTCTGTGTGTAATGTCTGGATAATTATGTAAAATGAAGAGATTTTAAAAGGAAGTTGTATAATTTCAGCTGACACAGTTTTGCATTTACCATTACTCACTTTAGTGCAAGCTTTATTTCTCTATAACCTTTCAAAGAAATGCATTTGGTTAGTAAACATTTCTTTTGACCTCAAATCTAAGTCAACATACAACGAGATAAGACCACAGACAAGCAGTTCTCTCTACATTGTCTTTCCATTGCAAGTGAGCGTCAATACCTATGGCCACCTGATGACCTTTGTCCTTGGCAGTTTACTCACCAAATATCCATCTCTCTTAATCATATCTACACTTAGACCAAATACATACTAATTCTTTGCTCTTGTGTTTATATGGTCACAGTTTACTTTTGCTACACCCACCAAAGAATGGATAGATGAAAATGATGAACTCAGTTGAAGGGAAATATGTATATTAAACAACAGGCATACAGCTTAATACTTTATGAGAAAACAAAGAATATTTATTGGTGTTAATGTATACTCTATGATCACTGCATCATACTCATTTTAATGCCCACAATTGTTTTCATTAGAAATTACAACCCTGTATCTGATGTGTTTATGTATATAATGTAAGTTGATGGCGAGAAGGCATTTACTTGATAAATAAGACACCGAAGGAGAGTAACAGAGTTATAGCTACAGTGGTTGGCACTGGTCGGGTGCAACCTGCACTGAGAAGTACCTCGCAGTCCTAGGGATGAATAACCTGTTCCCAGTCAACTTTTTTTTTTTAGTGTTGTTTTTATTCACAGCCATTATCAATTTCATGATTCATGTTGAGCTCCACTTGGTAGAATTCCTAGCCAGTAAAACTGAACTCCTACTAAAAATTCCACATCTACAACAATGGATATCAATGCAAATAAACTGAAACAGATTAAGCATTGTTTTAGATCTCAATTCCACAAATATATGTAAATCAACAGGATTTCTTCATGTTTATATACTGGTTGGCTTTCCAAAAGTTTCCTGTGTGATAAATTTTTGTTTGATAAATACTGCAGTACAAAAGAGTGCAGAATGCCCCAAAATACAGACACTACTCTACCAACACCTAACACAATACCAATTCTCATCAAAGATCTTTGGTAATAAGAGATGGACTGACTTAGAGGAAAACATCCTACTTTCTCTTGTGACAGATACTTGATTCACATCCTGCTGCAGTATTCAAGAGACACTTCTTCATGTGACTGGCTGAAGGTTGGTAACTTGGTGCCCACTATCTGCCAATAGGACATTAATACCAAAGACTTTTTGCAACAGTAACACCGTTCTGCCAGATAGTGGGAACCAAGTTAATGACCTCCTGGAAGTCATACCACAACTTCATCTGTACTACCTATATTCACCCAGGAGTGAAAATAGGTACCTTGCATGATGATAATGCCATTTGTTTGACTGGTTTGATGTGGTACTTTGGGATACACTCCAGGAAGGTGATGAGCAATCATTTGAAAGGCTATATCTGTGTCCCAGTGACAAAGAACTGGCCTGCACATCACAAATGACATTTGCTATGTACAAATGGACAACTAGTTTTATCTCTATTTCTAAGCAGTGCTTAAAACACAGATTTGTATTGACAGTATGGACCAATACCTTTCATAGAGTAATATATAGTCAATAGCAGACACCTGTCTTCAAAGAACACTTCTACTGTTTCCCTCCAGTGTCCTTTTCATACAGGTTTGACTGTGATTCTCTTTTGAAAATATGTACTTGACATACATGTATACATATTCGGCTCACACACAGCTCTTTGCGTATAGTCTCAAAATGAGAAATAAAAGCTGAACAAATGACTGCACCTGAGAGCACTTTACTTTTGGTGTTTTGGTGACATAATCTACCGTAATATTAGAAAAGACACTTGTTTAATTTGATTTCATCTGAATTTGACATATATATTTCACATTTATCTGAAGGCACTTGCAGTCGACACTGTTACAATTTAGGTTTGGTCTTTGAAAAATAATTTCTGACATTGGCTAGAGTAATTGGCTCATTTTGTTTCACATTTATAATCATCACAAGTTACAATAGCAGATATCATGAATTGAATATTTTTTGAGCATTCACAAAAACTACTACTTATTATTTCTTTCCTACATCAGGAAATGCTGACCCAGAAATGGTACTATTATATGTGCCAATTTATTTGATTCCAAAACTGTTTATTTCCCCACATCCTTTAGACAAACACTTTTCCTAGGAACAAAAGCTTATTACTCCGTAGATCAAAAGAATAATTTCATCATGTTTTTGTCACATAATTATATTATATCTGTCTCTTCTCATGTGTAGTATGTTTGTGTATGTTACTCACTAAGTGAAACTCTATGAGTTGACCAGTATACATATATATTTTGGCATTGTCATTTGGCAAAAACTTCATTATATCATCATTTTTTCCAGTCAATTGTGAAATATTTCAGCATTTGTGTTGCCTCTCTTACCCGTTATGCAAACAAATACCAACACCATGCAATGGGCAAGTCAGATTCAAACATTATGAATTCCTGTATAACCAGCTGGAATATTTAAAAAGTGATTTTTTTTTTGGTCCCATAATGGACAGTGAAGTAATTTTACAACTGAAAAAGTAAAATATGTTCTAGATTTTCAATCTGGTGACATTAAAGGAGCACTACTTTCCCTTACAACCCACAAATACAAAAGAAAAGAAAAAATATGACCTTTAACCCAGCATTTCCGGTCAAGTGCAATTATTCCGAGATACCACCTATTCTAAGTTCTCTACCGATAGCACGGCATGTTCCTGAGCTAGTGCTGCCAACTCCTTCACAAATTCTTCCAGCACCACGGCACAGTAGACAGCATTCCTCGCCTTCAGCGACTCGTATTGTGCTGATGTTTCCTGCATTGCAGCGCCCCCAGTGGTCAAGCCTGCCTCGCGGATGGCCGACAGTTTCTGTTTCTCAGAGTTCTTCACAGATCGGTTGCGCCGTTTCAGGAACATGTCACTGAATGATCCACGTCGCATGACTGCAGTAATGACCAGATCAAATGACAGGAAGAAGGATTTTGTGTGAAAAGAATGACTGAACTATTAATGAATAGACCAGAAGTAACCTGCCATCACAAAACATACTACTGTATAAGACTGAAAAAAAATATTGGAACTTATTGCTTGTTGTGGTGACAAATAGGACATGATTTTGAAACACACTCATCTCAAGTCTTCAATGTTGAAATGAATGCACTGTATCAGCACAAGGCAAGAAAACACCAATTCTAAACAAAATTGCAACTTACTTTGTAATTATCTTAAATATCAAAATAGAGCAGAAGAACAAATTGATCAATACAAATGTTCTACTGGGAACATTTTGGTCATTTTTTTTTCATAGCAAATGCATGTATTAAAGGCAGGGCATCTCTTTTGCATGCCTACAAATTAACATTGAGTAAGCACAATGACATTTAGAAGAATGCCATCTGGGAACTTTTAGCAAAATATAGGAGCTAGAAACTCAGTTTTAGTGGAATTACAGACTCTGGTTTGATTTTTTTTCTCACGAGAAAAAATTCATACCATAAACGTTACACTAACGCTATTGTTTTTTCACACTTTTCAAATTCAGTAATTACTGACCCCCGGATTTCACAGCCATGCCCTTCTCAATAGCCTAAGCGGCATGGGTATCTTTTCCTGGTCCGGGGGATAGTTTGCAAATGAGAATCCAATGCTCTTTTAGGCATTGCCACACATACACGATGTATTCGCTTCATTATGGAGACAACATAGAATAAATATTGAAAACGGGCCAACCGCTAAACAATCGTTGCGATCACGGCCTGACTTACTGTCTGTTATGTTACTATATTCATTTGAAAAAGGTGATTGAAATGTTTATTTAGGTGTCAAATGATATGAAATTTCAGCATGACAATAATTGATTCCATGCTTCTATGACCAACTAGTCCTTGAACAAGCTGACACATACATTAGGTGTTTCTGACCACTTTCTACAATCAAATTTAGTTCACATATAAAGTTTATGGTGTTCCTTCTGGTTTTCCTCTTCCTCTTCTATTTCCTCATGTGTGATCATCCTCTTCCTGTTTGTATGTCATGTTTTGTTCTGAAGTGTTCCCATTGTCCTTGATTGTCCTTAAAGTTCACTCAAACTCACTTATGGCGGCCCATGAATTACAAGCTTTGCTTAAGTAGGTTCTCTCATTCGCATTACACTTTAATAAAATCTTTACGCACATTTTGATCAACTAAAAGGACACCATGTGGTACAAACAAAAATACAGTGCAGATCACATCAAATTCATAGGGTATGTAATACAGTGGTGGATTCAGCTCTATGTTCTACAGTGCCAAGAACAGGAGGCACAATGACTCCCTTTTTGTTTTTTTTTCTCACATAATAAAATCATGGCTAGAAGCCTGAAATACTGAGTCAATAAACCTGATATGTTTAAATATAAATGGCATCTGAATGATTCCTACAACATTGTGTATAGGTTGCTACATGACACAAAATATTGCTTAATGACAAGATACTACACATTTATTTCTGTAAGCAAACCTATACCCATCAACAAACTTTGTAATTCCCCACTTGAGTTTTTTTTCCTTGGATCTACCCCTGTAATATGGAACATCACTAATTAGTAAATGAAATGCCACTAGACTGACCTCCTTGTTTCAATGATGTCAGAGTCCCACTTCTTGGTTTCATCGTGACCTTCTCCCTCTCCTCCATCATGGACCACGACCTGTCTCTTAATGCCCCGTTATCCGGCACCTCCCTGGTTACCAGGTACTGGCGGGATCGTAGCAAAAGGACATCCCACTTGTCAACGGTGGCGGCGTACGCATCAAGACGGCTCTTCACGGAGGTTAGCACCTGTGGGTTGTATGCAGGTAATACCATGCAGTTTCTTAATCCACTGGAAATGATTTGATTTCACTATAAGACACATTTTCCATAGACCCCAACACGAGTTTAACTCATACTTTGTCTCCAATGAGTTAATCACCAGAAGATCAACTGAGTCTTTATCACAATTACTTGCAGGTACATGAAGTAAACTGACTGCGGATAATATAAATTTACATCAAAAAATAAAATAACAAATACTTCATTATTTATGAGCTGAAAAGGGGGAAATTAGTACAAATCTGTATACAACACCCATGGAGTTCTCTATTTTATCATCAAAGAGACTGCTCAAACTGTCAACTGAAGAATTCCTCATACCAGAGAATGAATTATACTGTGTAACATTTGTATCATCTTTAAAAAATTGTGTTTTTGATTTGCATACCAAACCATTTTGGCT
>JZLH01S0557590.1:65464-80446 GCA_001188425.1 Eucidaris tribuloides
GGTTAATACAAAGATATCTCAAATGCTTTGAAACAGGAATAGAAGCCGCCATACAGAAATGTTAGTTTTTCTGTGATATGTGAGCAATGCTGATCACTTGTACTACATTATTTTCTTTCCTGTTTCCTGTAACTGAAATACATTACTAGAATTACAAATCAAGGTAAAATATATCCACCTGGACTACCGCATTGCAGAATTCCAGGGAGTTGAGGAACATGCCCAGCTCTGGTATACCAGCTACATCCTCCGGGGTCAGGCAGTGCCAGTGGTCTGGGGATATATCTAACTTCCTGGGTAACCTGGAGTAGAGAGCTCCTAAGCCACCTGCCAGAACCTGGGAGATTGTGATAAAATACAGATATTGATTGATTTAATTTGATTTATTTTTTCTACTTGCATTATCTTTATGTAATACAAAATTAAATACAGAAACAGAATGAGTGAAGCAATCGGGATGAATTTTACTGAAGTAGTTTGCAGTTTAAGTAGGTACATTACTGAAAAGGGGGGGGGGGGTACAGGGGACCTATACATACAGTTTACATACAATAACAATAATAATAATAATAATAATAATAATAATAATAATAATAATAATAATAATAATAATAATAATAATAATAATAATAATAATAATAATAATAATAATAATAATAATAATAATAATAATAATTTGAAATGCAGTAAAGAAGGTGGTCAAGCCACAGAACATGATTAATGCAGGAAAATATAAAAACACTGAATGAAATACAAACATCATTCAAAGTCCAAAAGCAGTTTACATACACTGAAATAAAAGTCGTATTTGAAATAAAAAAAAATCAAATCTATAAACTGTCATAATTAAGAGATAAACATAAACATAAACAAACATCATAAACATGGCTCATCATATGACCATGGTACTACAGTGGGGTCCATAAAATAATGCAATCAGCCAATAGTCTTTGTGCAGTTCAACATTTTACTTGTAAAGTCATGTACCTGTACCTGAAATTAACTGAATTTTTTTTTATAATTAAATTCCATATATTCAACAGTAACCATTTTGGGGATGTACATGTATGTAAAGCTTAACATTTGTGAAAACAATTTACTCTCATCCTTTTTAAATGTTCAGAATTGAGTAAAAATGCTTAAACTTGATACATGTGTAAACATTGTCTTCATTTATTTAACCAGCAAACACATTCACAAGCTTCAGCTTTCTACTCAGGAAAATCATGGTTGACATTTACAATTCAGTTCATGGGGAGTGGTCAACTTCTTATGTTACATAAATGTACACTCTGCTATTACAGTGGTCTCCGCTTAATGGGGTAGCATTTGCAAGGCATTTTTACTCATTTAATAGGAGTACCCTATAAATAAGTGGAGTAAATTTCAATAAGGAACATCAGAAATGTTTTGTCAAATTTTACCCATTTAACAGAGTACCGCCTATCAAATTTACTCCGCATTAATTATGAGAGATCACTGTATTTACATTATCATTTGGTATTTTGATGTATGCAAACATGCCTTGACTGTCCCTTTAATGGGTTGTAGTCATTCACCAAAATAGTACATGCATCACCATGGATTACATTTGGGGTTGAAGGTACAATAGTTCTTTATGCAAGTTTACACTGTACATGTAGGTACAGGTGTATTAACAATACATATTTCTGTATTGAATCGGTAATGAATATGGCCTGTCAATGATGTACACTACACATACATGTACCTTATCAGCCTCAATAAATTATCTATCATACAATGGATAAAGTAATATTTAAGCTTCGGTTACATGTATATGCTTGTAGTACCACCTGTCCACTATCCATTAACTGTACATAACAGTCATATTTGCAACGGGCACTGTATCCATACAGCAGTTACAGTACATATAATGATCAAAATGTAAAATCAATTTCTGCCCCATTTCCTAAAATTATATTTATACATTTCCGTGAATACTTTTTATTTCTTCTCTTAACTGGTTTGTAAATTACAAAATAAATTTACCTGCACTGAACTGAACAAAAGCCAGAAATAAAATATTCAAAATGACTTTTGATGTAATTGTTGAATATTGGTTTGACCAAAGGCACATTGATTCATTGTACATGTTGCTATTCTGTTTCTCTTTTCTCATGTACATGTAGTTTTATGTCATAACTATATACATGTACCCAGCTGATTGATTTCTCAGAGAAAAGGTCTAGCCCTGTAAGTGAATAGTTCCTGTCTCTATTTTCCTGTTTTTTACTGAGTTTTTGTTTTTCAAAGAAAAATTATCAGGAAATATTGACGGCAAAACTAAAGAAAAGCTTAAAGTGATAGGCTACCATGGTGGACTTTCAATTTAAAAAACTGTCAAACTTTGATATCTGAGCTACATAGTGTTCAAAATGGACAAATAAACACCCTAGAATACAAAAATCTGAAAAATTATGCTGCCAAGGGCAAGAATGCATTCAATAAACAATTTCCACTCCAGTGGATGATAAAATAGCCTAAATCTGCACACAGTAAGTCTATGGGAGGAAATGGGCAGGTAAATGCGGTCAATTTGAATGCTTGTAGATTTTCACTTTTTTAAAGCACTAAATCATCATTTTGAAATACAATTTTTTCAGGGCTTCATTTTTTGACCTTATCAAAGACACTTGGAGCATGGAGGATTATGTAGCTCACATTTTTTTAACTGTGGTAAATGTTAGCCAGTGGCTTTAAAACCACAGGAAAAAAATTAAGGGAATTGTTCCACATACTTTGTACTTGTATTACTTAGATTAAGATTCTATTCAAAACTCCATTACCAGAACAAAATGTGTATGTAGTTACATGTCACTGTTTTTGTTTATCAATACACATTTTTAGTTTTTAATACTTCATTTCTTTTGCAAAATAAACTCATTTAAATGAAAAAAGGGGGTTTAATAACTGAGCTCATTGTACCTGTTTCACCCAAAAACATGCATGTTTGTAAATGACCTGCTAATTTTAAAGTACACTGACTTGCTCAGTTTTGTTGCAACATCATATAAAGTTACAACTAATTACTGAAGAACTGGCATTTTGCAATTTAGCACGCATACAGGTAATGCGAATGCAAAGTAACATATTTAAATGGTGTGCTGATTATTAAATTCAACACAACAATTGAAATATTTTACTTTGAGTTTGACGCATTATGCGATTATAAAAAAAAATATCACATTCAATGTCTGTTTTATCTACAGATCCTGCTACTAGTACATGCAGTACTAGTAGTACAACATTCCATGTTGGTGATCATGTACATGTATCGTAGGCCTACTTGTGTTTCTTTAAAAAAAAAAATATTTAAAAAATTGTACAAATTCAGAATGGGCTTTTTGTATGAAAATCTAGTTTGCTCATTTATTGTGAGTTCACAAATTTATTTGAAACTTGTAAGGTTAATTTTTTTTCAGCATTTATGTTGTCTAAAGACTCAAAGCTGTTGTCTAAATGTATAGCCTAATAGTTGAGGTGTTTCTGTGCTTGCCACTCTTTTTCTAAATTGTAAATTGCAAGTCATGAGAGATGAGACCACACTGGCACTAGACTACATGTACGTCATAGACACACACAAGTGCAACACATACACAATAAAAAAACAAACGTACAGGTGTCATCACAACTGTCTCACACACAGTCACAGACCTCTCCTTATTGTGCATGACTTCATATTTCTATGATTACAGGAAACATGCGATATTGCATGAATGAACACTATTGAGTCTAACTTCAAGTTCATAAGCTACGTGTACAGTGCATGCAATACATGTACACATGCAGGTGTAAAGCAGCATAGGAAATACACTGGGGCTGAGGGCGATTTAGCCCCCCAAATTAACAAAATAGCCCCCTAAAATAACAAAATACCCCTTAATTGTTCTCATAGGGTTCAATGTATAACATACTGAAACCACTAAATCAGGCTCGAAAGTAGCCCCCCAAAATAAAATTTTATTTCCTGCCCTGGTGTAAAGTATACATCACATTACATCAAGTTCTGACAAATGTCGCACGAAAACTAAGACTGCAACTTAATATCCTTAACCTCCAAGTCACTACAATCCCACTGTCCACCTGCCATACACAATATGAGGGTTGAGTAAAATGATTTACTTGTACCATTGAAATACTGGAAGGAGAAAATATTGCTCCTTCCATGATATCCTGGAAAAGGGACAGAAAACTATCCTTTTTGTGGTTGTTGATGAGAAATTCACATTTGGTATTTGGATCATTTTTTTTTTCACACACGTTGCAGCATGGCAATGCAACTCGGTGATATGTAACATAAGAATTGAGATAAAATCCACGCATCACGATTAGAAGCATATTCCCTTCACACTAGCCATCTAAAGACGGTACATGATTTTACACAGATCACTATAATTCGGCACTCCACTGTACTGTACACACATACGTGTGTTACATGATGGATTTCCAAGGCATAGGCCTATCATGTGATATCATCAGCTACATGTAAATGTTAATCAGTTAACAAGCTGTTCAGTAATCCCATAACATAGTAATCCTCATGATGAGTGGGAAGGACATATCATGACAATGGACTGATTAATTTTAATCCCTTCTACCGCTTACTAATAACAATCAATGAGCTTACAACTGATAACTCTACCACTATGATCTTTATAATTGTGTTGCTGTATATAGGGCTGTCATGTTTTTATCATAACGTTTTGCAACTAAGCTTTCACATCAATCTTCTAAATGTATCTTACAATGCTAGCTGATTCTTGCCATCAAAAGAAAATTATGCAAAAGGGACTGCCTTATAATATGACTCACCCTCAAGTTCCCTCAACCCAGAAATTTAATAAAGAAAATAATGATCAACACTGCTATAAAAAAATATCACTAGGAGAATGACAATTTGTACTTTTGTAGCTCATCAATTATGCATAAAAATGAGCAAAATACACATATGTGCCTTCCACTAGTATGTTACATTCAAATGACTGATGAGCAGTAAACTGTTTAATGGAAAATCAATGAGACTGTACTGCACACAAATAAAAATACCGAAGGTGTGCAATACATTTTACACATGTGAGAAGGCTACTACATGTATACATGTACATCCGAAATGAAACCTGTTCGATCTCATAAAATTGTGGATTTTTTTTTTTCAAATACAGTATTTGCCTCTCATACTGTATCACATACTTGTGTGCATGTGGTAGATGGTAGAAGTACCAAAATCCTTGACAAATGTTCATTGTTCATGCCTCCTAGCTTGCAGACAAACTGTTTGACACTACTGAGTGTTGACTAGTTACCCCATAACAGCTGTCCATCTGTTCTCATCTTACAGCATCCTTTTGAATCAAATAATCCCTCAAATCAAAAGTTAGTCTTCTCATCCACTAATATAATTGAAGAGGTCATTCAAAAATATGATAAACTTACAGCGTGGAACAGGGAAAAATATTCATCTCCTTGTACTTGTGTGTATTTTTGTGCGTGTGTTTTTAATAGACAGATTAAAATAAAAGTATGTACACATGCGTGCCAATATGCTGTTTAAATTGATATTGCAATTTTGTCAGTCTTACTTTGAATATGAATGTTATTTTATTATAAGACAAATTTTATCAAACGTACTGACATACATACATGTACATGTACATAGCTATTCACTCTGTGTTGTAGTCATGGCCGGCCTTCAGACTAATTTTTGATGGTCTTGGGCTAGCCACAGCCTTGGTCCAAGTCACCTGTTCAAACCACATGGAAATGTCTATTTTTTTTAGGTGGCCTCAAATCTTGTGGAATTGACAACAATACTGCTGTATACTGTATGGAAAGGATACCAGAATGCCAGAAGAGCATTCAAGATGACTAAGTCTTGTTGAAAAAAAAATAGTTTATAACATTTAATAGTAAATTGTCTTGGGTGTGTACACAATACTGTTTCAAAATGAACATTGGAGAAATCTTGTATAAAAAACTAAAAATAGTTCTCTAAAATATTACTCATCTGAGTCAAAGTGAAACACAATTCCTCACTGATTCAAGCAAGCATCACTTATTATAGTTTCATATTAATGTCTACAACTAATTTCCTGTTGTATTAATCACATCAGTAGCTTGCGATAAGACCAAGGAATGCAGTTGACTAGAACTTGTAGCCATTCAAGTTTAAAACATCAACCCTTCTGATGTCAGTTTGTTGCTGCTCTTGTTCTTGTGGTTGTGGTTGTGGTTGTTATTGCTGCTGTTGTTAATTTTGCTGCTGTTTTACTTTTCCCTCGAGTGTTGTTCCCTGTTTCATAAATCACCTCATAGCATAGATGGAGTTTCATAAATACATTATGAAAAAAAATTTCTAGAGAGATCTCAATTTCATTTGGAATTTAGAAAACTGAAGGAGGCTAACTGTAAAATTTTTTTAGTCATTAGATGAGAAATGTATATAGCACAAAGACACACACACACATGGACATTTACATGTACATGGAGCAATTACTTGTTCAATACGAGATACCACACATGACTTTCTACCAGTAAAGCATTGATTAAGCAAAAACTATCATGCTGTTTGAATCCTGTTGTTTCCCAGATCATGAAGTCTCATTTCCTAATCTTTGTCCAATTTTGACACTTATCAATCAATAAACCGCAGTCGTCGCTTCCTCTGAAAAGTCCATTCACGCGTCATGACCTCTCACTTGTTGTATTGCGGTCACTCACTGTTGTCTCTTTGCCAAGATAATTTACTCTTACGTGAATTTCGCCAGTGAATCTGCGAACTAAAAAGAAACTACAGGTTCAAAATCAAAACAGAAATAATAAAATACATAGGAACTTTGTGAAACACGAGGCCATTGCTACTTACTGGACATAGACTTGTACTCTCTGCAATGTATTTCCCAATGTGTTTGGCCTCAGCAGAAACAGAGATGCACAGAAGGAGAGCATCCCTGGCTTGCTGGCCCATCAGTCCCTCTCGGTGGATGTATGGGATGAGCAACGAGAACAGGAGGAATTTGGCTGGACCTTTACTGGGGCTGGCATGGAAGAGAAATTCCAGCAAGTTGGGGTCAGCCGATAACGAAATGCAAAGCTGCTGCAAGAGGGGTATCAACTGGAGTTCCGCATCTTCTCTCGCATACTCCCAGCACGCTAGGAGCAGTCTCAGGAGAGGGTTCAAGATGGCTGGGTGCATCAGGACGGACTGCTTGCACTGGCTGATGATCAGCTCGTAGATCCGGAGTAATTCCCTTTTGATGTCCTCCTGGTAGTCGCCGGCCCGTTCACTCCAGATGTACAACTTCTCCAGCATGTTCTCCTGAATGGTGAGCTCCAGGAGGCGGCCAATCATCCCCTGGGAGGGGGCCTCCTCGTCCACCAACAGGTGCATCATCTGGGTGAAGTAGTTCGCGACGGTCTGCACCTCATCCACGTTCACCTTGGACCACGTCCTACGATTGGTTAACACCTTGTTGATGATGGCCTGGGTCTGTTTCCAGTGGCTTAGATAGACCTCCACCCTCACCTGGATGGCCTCTTGCTCCGGGGTCAGAACCCTCCTCTCTGGAACACGTGCAGGTACAGGCGGTTCCTGTGGGGGAGGGGCTGGCCGGGGCATGGGTTGCGGACTAACAGCACTGGATGTGCTTCCAGTGTTGCTCCGCCTCCTTAAAAATCGACTCATGATTGATCTGATATCACTATTCTACTGCGCGAATATATCAGTTAACGACGTAATGTCAAACACCGGTCAAGGGAGAAGCACTTCCCATTGCTATGGCAACATTATGATTCCATCCCGAATGTTTTGTCCACGGCTTATCCAATATTTCCTGCTACTATGACAGGGTTGAGTGGTTGGAACTTCTCACAAAGTTAGGTCACTCCGTCCATGGCCATGTCTGACAAAGTCCTTGGCACTCACTTGGTTGATCTGTATAAAATTAAATACAACAAAAAGGAAGAGAAAAGGAAACTTGATTTAAGCCATTAGGATATCAATAGTTCCTCAAAGTGACCTGCAAAATCTATTTACAGCACTTTAACTTCAAAACTTCATACTAAACCTTGATCTATTACTGATTTATTTATTCCTGGAATAGGAACATGGCCAACAATATAGAAATTAATATATGTAACACAAATATATATCTGTCAGCAATTCAATCTATTTCAAAAGAAAGTGCACAAGTGTATTCATTTTTCAAAATATATTGTTTAGCACTATCACCACAAGATTCCATTGACCCTCTCACTCTCAGTCTCTGTGGCAAAGATCGTAAATACATGTAAATTAGTTGAGTTTTGAATTATCGGTTACAGCTCTAGGGTTACATGTAAATACATACATGCTGTCATGAGATACAATAACTGAAAGAACACCAACCAGGGGAAAATTGAATTTTAAATTTTCCGGGGCTACTTTTGGAGCCATATTGGCTAAATTTGGCTACAATCTACACTGTGTCAATGGAAATTTTCGGGGGCTCTTCTGACATTTTCGAGGGCTCGTTTTTTAATTACAGGGCCAAATCGCCCTGAGCCCCCGTGTATTTTGAGCGCTGACACCAAGATAAAATCTGGAATATGGGCAACAAGGCAAAGGGAAATGTGACCATTTATATCACATTCAGCTTCGGCACATAACATGTACACTGTACACATCTACAGGTATGCATGTAGTCTGAATTCCAGATGGCCATGCGAAGCAGAGTACCGCCAGCTTGGTGACAGTTTTAGCCGATGATGAACATGCGTAACTTGGTCTCGCGGCAAGACTACTACATGTATATGCAAAACTTTACTTGCAGCAACAGAAGTACTTTTTCATCTGGTCTTGATTTGATTTATTACAGTGCTAATCTCATTTGGGCAAAATCATTTCAATAATTCAATAACTACTGGATATAAGTAGCTGCGCGATTTCATAGAGGATAACAGAATACTGATGTACATGTATGCAATGAACTCTACTTGAAATCCGTGGCTTGGTTGGTCATGCAACTATTACTGGCATCAGATGGCCGTGGATATCTGCATTTTTGAAGCAGTCAATATTCCTCCAGAGGACACCTATTGCTTGCTGGATTCTGTGTGTGGTATAGTGTTACTGGTACATGTATTATTGATATATTATGATAGTATGGTACAGTGAAATTTAAAGTCCATTTATATTATGCTAAAGCCCAAGTATAGTTTTGGTAAATGGTGAAAAATTAACTTGTCTCAATTATTTTTAAATTTGATCTTTCAATGCCTTAAAAATGGCTATATTTTCCATTTTTGAGAAACTACTCAAAATGTAAAATGTTGGGTGGGGGGGGGAGAGACTGGAACATTTCCCAAAGGTACAATATACATGTAATGTACGGCCTCCATAGAATATCAACTTACTGATGATTTAAAAACCAAATGTGTCAGAATAAAGAATTTTTGGTCGGTTTGAACTTTGAAGTTGTTTTCTGGCATCTGGTGTGACACTACATAATCATTTAAAATTCATAATGAATACCTCGGCAAATTCTACCATGGACCTATTCTACTATGCAACTGCTCCTTTGTCATGCCTTAACAGCAGCTTAATCAAAACAAAAGTGCAAGGCAATTTAAACCCACCCAAAAACACAACTTGTTTGCAGCTTTTGTACAGCAACATTATTGCAAACAAATCAGTTTTTTTGTCACTAAAAAACACACTTAGTGTTGGTAGTGATGGCTTGACAATGAGTAAACAACAGATTGTATCTGCACTGACTCAGTTCACAGACATTGACACTCAATGAGTTAAACAGCACTCTGCACAAATAGGGCATCATGTTACATTCTCCTTTAATTGCCAACTGTCTCAATACCCCATTCACTTGGCCCACATAATCCTTCATGCAATAAGAAAACATGCAAATCCTGGCAAACTCTCTTCCCCTTCAGGTTCATCTCCTTGGAGATTTGGGGCCAAGATGCATGCTTGCATGGGATGGGTTGAATGTCTTATACCGTTTTCATACTCGCACAACTTTAACCCGCTTCTGAAGCGGGATAACTTTAGCTCGAGATAAGTCGTTTTATACTACGATTCTCGACCACTATGTTGTGTTCGAGACCGGAGTAGTTGTCATGGTAACCTATCGCCCCTCCCCCCCCCCCAACTGTGCTTCCCAGGAGTGTGAAAATTGTTCATCAATATATACGGACATAAGCTTTGTGGGTCACTGAATTTAAACCGAACTACAATCTACCCGAGCTATGTTTTACACTGACGTTAGCTCAGGCCTGTACGGACTTGAACCACCTTCTATGTACAGCACACTAACTTTAGCTCAGGCTAAACATGTTTTGACCATTTACACTGGGAGTAAACCCGCTTCACGTCCGGACCTGAAGCAGTGCTAAACTCCCAGTATAAATGGGGTATTATTGACGCAATCTTCTGTACGCAAGGTGGTACTGAGAGGAGCCGAGTTGGGTTGCACCTCAGATCCGCTCCGTGATTGTATTACACGGCCAGCTTTAGATAATGGACTCTTTCTCACAACTGTTGGAGAGGACATCTTCAATACACAGTAGGAGCTGCACAGATCTAGTTTCAATGCTGCTCATGGATTTTTTAAAACGTGTCTTCAAGCAGTGTACAGTAAATCGGACTCCTGTGTACAGTTACTGAGAAAATAACATATAATCTTTAGTAAACACATTAAATGCATGTTGTAGTTTTATGATGTGCACCAACACTAGTTTACTCTTGCCCTGGGCATGAAAATCCCCACTCATGTTTTGAAGTCAGAAGGTCGTGTTTTGATTCTCTCTTATCATGCATAATTTATTTTTTAGGAGTTCAAGCAAGGAAAAAATACAGAGCTTAGATTTTAGAGCCCAAGTGCAATGATGAGAAATTATTATCATTTTTTTTTTTACATTATGTTTGTTAGATCTCGACCTAAATGCCCTGAAAATGAAATGCTCTGAAACACTTCCATCTACGAGATATAAATTGTTGATAACAAATATTGCAGTCAGGGCCAGGCTTACATACTGATACATACATGTACATGTACATGTATGTACTTGCTCTCCAATAACTTGCATGTAAAATCAGGGGCGGATCCAGGATTTTGAAATACGGGGGGCGCCAGCGGCGAGGGAGCGAAGCGACCGAAGGCGGGGGGGGGGGGGTTGGGGGAGGGGTGGTGGGAGGGGGCGATACCCCCGTCCCGTCGGTAAGGACTTTTTCCCAAAAAATCATGTACGAAAGTCGCATTTTGAGAGCACTTTTAGAAGAAAAACGCTCACTTTAATCACTGTAACTTAATGAATAAAAGACACATACTGACTCATTTAGGAGCTGGTTTCGGGTCAAACAGCATATAAGCGGTCATTCAAAACATACATTTGACAAAGGCTCTTAATTTTCTTGCATCGTGTGATTGAAACGTCAAATTAAACTAATATGAAAATGAGACTTGTAATCGATAAGTTATGAATCCATTCTGTTTATTGTCATTTGTTGTGTTTACAATGTGTGTCTCTAACGGGAATTCAGTCAGATGGCAATATTGCAATAAAATATGACAGAAGGCTTACCCAAAGCCATATGATCTAGAATATAACAATATTATGGTTTTTTTTAAACCAATCTAGTGAAAATATCCATAAAAAAAAAAAAATCCGGTGAAAATAGGGAGGGCGCGCGCCCGGGGCGCCCCCCCTCTGGATCCGCCACTGAAAATCACACTTTGTCATGTAGGTTTGGGTGTGAAAAGTTAAAGTAGCAATCCCTTCAAAACACCTCATGTGACCTACGTTTGCCAAAAATAATAATGTGAGAAATGACATTTACATGTAGATTTTAACACTTATGTACTGTGTATCTGCTGTACCTAACAGAAGGCTTTTAGGAAATGTTAATGCACCAATGACAGAGTTCAAAATCAACTCTGACCAATAAATACTTGTGTTCATTGATCTCAAATTTTACACTACTGGGCCTGAAACCAAAATATACCCTAAAAGTGAAGAAAAACACAACAACCAGCCCCCCCCCCCCCCACACACACACACACCAAACCAGGGAAAAAATACATGGGTCCCCGAAATGTGTAAAAGAGCCCCCGTAAATTGCCATGTAGGGTTCAATACAAAATATCTGGAAAGCACTGAAACAGGAAAAGTAGCCCCCGAAAAGAAAATTTTAATTTTTTCCCTGCACCAAACGAAAATACATCTTTGGCTAATACATTAACAACTTTGACCTTGATACTTGTACTCTGGCATAAGTCGGCAAAGTACATCATCAGCTGTAGTCAAGCCCCAGCCGGCATCATCTCCCATCCATCACCTAAATGATGATTAACAGTTTCACAGGCTGTTGACCCCCAACAACCTGTCACTTACTATCATGATGATAGAGGCTTGGAATTCAATTTACATTATTAATGCATGACCTAAATTATACATTACATCACCCACCAAGATGCACTTGCCCTTGTAAAAGTACTTCATTCTTACATGCTTGCTTATTTTATTCAGTCAACATCGCAGAGTGGAACATGTACATGTATGTTCAGATGGTCCATTTTGATTATTTTACTATTTTGGAGACCTGTGTTAATTTTTTTTTTCGGAATCTATGTGTAGCATCATGGTAGCATGGAGGCTTTAGGGCAACATTTTGATGGCCCGTGGTAGGGGTGGGTAAGTTTTGACTAATTAGAGAAAACATTGCACTAACAAGTAATCAGTGTATCCAGTGAAAAGCAATATGCCATTAACAGAATATTATCAGATCGTTATACTTTCATGGGCCAAACCTCTGGAATAATTTACCTCATACTTTTCCTGTCTTTAAACAACAAAGTAGAATTTTAACCCTTAATTCTTAAAATGACTGATTTATAAATAATTTTGTTCAACCATTCAATTTTCAACACTGTAAACTTGAGATTGCCCAACTTATGACAAAATATTTGGTGGGATATAGATCTAATGTTAATATGGCATTTTATAAAATTTCTAATCATTTTTTCATGTTGCCATTATTCGAGCAGTTTCAATTAAATTTAATTTGACTATGATTATGATTTTGTAAATATTATTTGTACTTGTGTACATATTTTTTGTGTGTGTTTTTATATTTGTTTTTTCAGGTTTCTGCTCCACATAAAGCCTTACACCAGTGAGGTGAATCCGGCCACCCCAGTAAACAATGACAAAACCGAATTTAAAAATCTAGATTACTACTACTACTTCTTTACTTGCAGGACCCCTTGGTAGAGGCATTTCTTTTTTCACTAAAAGGGCTAACCTGTTCTTGTGCCTTGCACAGGAATATAATAAATACACTGTAAATTTCTCTTGGCATCATATCTGAACGTTTCGGGTCATTCAGACCTCCTTCCCCCAAGACTGGCTGGCTCAGATGCTCAAAGTGTAGGCCTAAATGATACACAACATGTTCATAACCATTTAATTTTAAATGCAGGTATGTACATGTAGTACAATGAACTTCATTACCATGCATAATTTACAAGAATGTGCACATCTGGGCAGGCCGTACTGCATGTTTGTTGAATAGATTCAGGAGGCATGTACGTTTCTCATGCACATTTGTGTGTGTGTGTGTGTGTGTGTGTGTGTGTATTAATCACTTTTCTGGTGCTGTACATGTAGCTTGTAGTAAATTATACAGTACAGAAACTTGCATAACCTTCAGAAAGTTTACATCCATGTATCATTCATTGAAATTGTGAAGAAAATACCAAATGTGTCACAAGATTATAGTGTAAGATGTGTAGCAAATGTGAATTTTAATAGTGTATTTGCAATAATTTCATGATTTATCACTCCTTTGAAGGATTAAAGTGGTCTCCCAACTCGTTGGGGAAAATTATTATCGTGGAAAAGTGAGGCAATGTCAAAGGATTTTTTAAAAAGCAAACGCAAATGCTTCAGAAAAATATGTCTGCGAGTAGCAGAAAAGGTAAGCAGAATGTTTAAATTCATTATATTCCCATGATGCAACCACCTTTAAATGAATGCCAGATAGCTTTGTCCAGTTCTACCAGTGTTGGTACATTTGGGGATCTTTAAAGTGATAGGCTAACATAGTGGAGATTCAATTAAAAAAAATTGTCAAACATTGATATCTGAGCTACATAGTAGTGTTCAAATGGACAAATAAACACCCTAGAATACTAAAGTTTGGAAAGTTATGCTGCCAATGGCAAGGTATGCATGAATAAACAATTTCTACTCCGGTGGATGATTAAATAGCCAAGATCTGCACACAGTGAGTCCATGAGAAGAAATGGGCAGGTGAATCCGGTCAATTTGAATGCTTGTAGGTTTTCACTTTTTTAAAGCACTAAATCATGATTTTGAAATAGTTTTTTCAGGGCTTTATTTTTTACCTTATCAAAGACACTTGGAGCATGGAGGATTATGTAGCTCACATTTTTTTAACTGTTAAATGTTAGCCAGTGGCTTTAAGTCTAAGTTCTAACTTACAATATTTTTGGTAAATTTCTGCACTTTCAAATGATTAATCAAACCACAAAAATGTCACAGGAGGTTTAACATAGGTTATTTTTTTCAAGTACATAAAGTCAAAGCAGTAAATTTAGAGCAGCAGGAGGGGGGGGGGGGTGAGGGCATGGTTCAACATTGTGAAGTATAAACAGTCTTAAAGACAAGGTTCACCCTGACATCAAGTTGATTTTAATAAAAGCAGAACAATAAGAGAAACATATTAATGAAAGTTTGGCTAAAATCCACCAAAAAATAACAGAGTTATGGAATTTTAAAGTTTTAAATTTCTGACGTCACATGCGAGCAGCTCCCCGTATGTCATGTGATATAAATTCCATAAAAGTGTCGTTTTTCTCAGAAATTTGAAAATGATTTTACCTGTATATTCAATATGTTATCAGAAACATTATTACATACATGCTTCTATGAAAACTATGAAAACAT
>JZLH01S0557668.1:0-15873 GCA_001188425.1 Eucidaris tribuloides
GAAAAATCAGTCTTTTTCGGTCGAGATATGTTCCGCTGAGACTACGTCTGGCTACACTGAATTGTCTCTCTACAAAGACTGAAGTATATGATATATCGTTCAATGAAGGTGTGACTGGGACAATAAAGTTGTCGCAATTTTGTTGTGTGGGACTTTTGAGACATGAAAGTACATTTATATATTAGAAAAATTGTACTTAAAAGTGAACATTTAGTGCTTTAAAAGAGTGAAAATCTTGTAGTATCGGGGGGGGGGGGGAATGTTTGTTTATGCATACCATGCCCATGGCAGCATATTCCAAACTTTTTATGGCAGGATGTTTATTTGTCCATTTAAGCACTATTATGTGGCTCAGATCAAAGTTTGAATTTTTTTTTAAAATTTAAAGTTCAACCAACTTTGAGCTTTAATCAATAATAGCATAGTTGGGGTTAGTCCTCAAATTGTGCTGAAAGTAACTATGCAAGGATTCTGCTGTAGAATTTTGTGGTCAAATGTTGACTAGCTGTAAAATAACTGTCAATTGTGGCAGGCAAACTTGTGTAGCTTTCTATGGAATTTTTCTCTATTGGGGCACAAGAGAAATAAAGTACTTTTATGTTCATGCTTGATTTACCTTAAGTAAACAAATTAAAAACAAATCCTTCCACCTGGTATATCCACTCCAGCTGGTGTATAGTTCGTAATACTTGGTATATACATGTACATGTATGTTTAAACTCATTTGGTTCTTGAGGCATTTTCAGGTGCTTCAATCATAACATTAACCTTTAAGATGTCCAGCAAATATTTAGGATTAGGGTTTAGGGTTTAGGTTTAGGGTAGGGTTGGGATATCCTATTCCTTACCCTAACCATAGTGTAGATAAGTAAGTCCATGGAAATTGTTTATAAATGGAATGGCAGTTCCACAGGTTGTGATTTGTGTACAATACATAAATCACTGTATGTGGGACTACATGGCTACCTAACTTGTGAGCACCAACTTTGACGCCTTTGAGCTACCTCTAAATATTATTCAATGTTCCTGAAAATTTTACAGGATAAGTTTTTCATGCAATTGAACCATTTTAAGGGGTGAGACCATGGTTTTTCAGACTTTTGTAAAATAAGAACCACCCTAATTTTATGTTACTAAATGTTGTAAAATTTAGGAATTTGCTTCATTTATTTTGTCGTAATCGCATCGGGTGAGGCACCTCACCCGAACTGTCATAGGGACAGTGGTTAAGCAAACCACCGTATAGACTGATACCAAAGGCTTCCATCCGTTGAAGAGCAGTAAGAAGAAATATCAGAAAATGTTAAAAAACTGCTCCGAACGGACGGATTTTTCAATCTACTGGAACTGGAGCTAAGGCTTCAGAAAACCTCAAAATGCTATGCTCTGGCACTGCACCGCGCGCCGCGGCGCGCCGTGATGAAATGGCAATGCTCTGGCTCGGCCGCGCCGCTTTGCGAAAAATCAGAAGCGGAACGGCAAATTTGGGGGTCTCTGGAACTGGAAAAATCAAAATTTTTCTGTGACTTCTGAAATTGAGATGCTCTGGAATGGAAATTTGGGCTGAAAATGGGGGTCTCTACCGCGGCACATACGTATCACACAATTATACTAAGTGCCCCCCCCCTCCCCCCCGGGGCATGCTCAGATATTACCCAAACAAAATGGCGGTGTCGGGGTTCCTTACCATATGTTATCTGATTTTATCTTGTATTTTATACATGTATGTATTTGTCAAATTGTTCATGATATATACAGCTGTATTTGCCACATTTCAATATTTAAATGAACATTTGTACATATTTTATATGGTGGATAAAGAAATGAAATGAAATGAAATGACACTCAAGACAACAATTTTAGACGCTATCTTCTTTGTTATTTTAATGTTATTTTTACATTCCATTGGTGTTGTGATGAAGATTTATCGTTAACCCTTTGAATATTAGCGCCAATTTTATGAATCGTAAACTGAAATGCGGAAAATTAACAGAAATTTGACTCGCATCGCGTACGGCTGCGGCTTACTGGGCCAGCACGCACGCGACGTGTGCGGGCTGTACACATTACATAGCAAATTCGTCAGTTGCATACAATGTGACTGTTCTCTCCGTTTCGGAAGCAGACTGCGGTAATCTACGCATTTCAATTTATTAGCTCAACACCACATTTGGAATTCGCATAACATTATTGTTAAATTTTAGTAAGTGAAAGTCGGAGGGATATAAAACAAATATACCAAGCATTAAGTTCGAAAGTATAGTGGAAATTATCTATCTTCGGATGGACTGGCAGTAATTTCCTTGGGGCTTCGCCCCTCGGAAAAATATTACTATGCCAGTCTCTCCTCAGATAGATAATTTCCACTATACTTTCTCACAGCTTGGTATATTTGTATACTATCAGCGCCCAAAGCTTTCACTTTATGAACTATAAGCCTACAATCGGCCAATCAGAAGCTGCTATTTCTTGCAATAGATCGTCAATGACATCATTCAAGCCAAAGTTGAGGACACTGTCACTGAAACTAATTTTTGGCCCAAATGTGCCCATAACCTTTACTGTGTAAGACCTACATGTAGTTAGACACCATGTTGAGGTAAACAGCTCGATCATCGCTAGCTAGGCCTTGGCTATATACATGTAGTTAGCATGGCTATTTTAGCTAGCGAGGCTCCATATAGAAGTGCACGAAGTGCGTTGTACGCGCGCATACGGCGGGAAAATCGCTGTTCTGTCCGCAACACTTACAGGTTTTCAATTCGATCATAAAGTCAGCACGATGTGCGATATTGATACTATCGTTGGGTCGGGGATATTTTTAGGGTCGGGCGGGTTAGGCCAATACGATTTTTTTTAGGCCTTGGTCTCCAACGGGTTAAGATTAATAGTTTTCAAACTATGAAAAGAAGGAAAAAAAATGAGCCTTGTGAAAAAATAAGCAAGAAAATTGTTCCCCCTGACCCATCAGGTGCACCAAATGTGGGAACTTGGGAGGCACTCACAATTTCTACAATCAACAAGTCGATGAGTATTCATCATACAAGAGTGCTAAAATCTCAAAATCAAATATTGGAACAAAGAATAAGTTTAAAATGTCTGATACATTATGTTGTTTCCTTTTGTCCAGATTTTTGGTGATCACGTTCAAACATGCCGAAGGCCAAAGCAAAGACCGGACGCAAACGATCAAAAATGAGTGAACCCGACACCCAAGACATGGCAGTGGCCGAGCAACACGTCGTCGTCACGGATGCAGATTCAGATTCTGAGGCCTTGGACTACATCTCTCAGCTCTCCTTGGAACTCCTGGAGAGGATATTTGATTACTTGCCGCTAAAGACGATCTTCTCCCTGGAGAGACTGAATCAGCGTTTCCAACTAGCCGTACAGTCCTACCTGAAGGTCTTGAAACACATTGATTTGACGGAGAACGATTGGCATGGCTATGCGCCAGACGGCCTCACACTCCTGTCTTTCTCAAAGATCCTGAAACGATGCCCACAGCTGGAAACAATCCGAGGACTACATCTGAGGCCTAAGATGACGGATCTGTCCATCCGTGGGGTGGTGCGGGAGTTGAAGCGATGCCACAGTCTGAGGCAGGTGGAGATATCAGACTTGGATCTGGCTGAGGCATTAATGGAGTCCATGCCCGAGCTCGATCTTGGTCGGTTTGCCAACCGGGGACAGATATTCGAAAATGACAGTCGACCGTATTTCATCCTACCACCCGGCTATCACATAGCCCATCTGCACCTGACGGCTGTGACGTTACCAGAATTGCCCGAGACCCCCTTTCTGGAGGAAGTTGTCTTGGAGTGGGTAGAATTGACAAGTTCGCAACCGTTTCAGAGTTTTACGTGTCCGGCCCTGCGTACGTTTGTGATGCGCAACTGTGCCGGGCCTCTGAATGCATTGAAATATGTTGCACTTATTGATAACCTTGCAAGATGCATAAACTTAGAGAGACTTGAGCTGGTACGCGTTCCTTTCTTGGGTGGTTTGATACAACACAAAGTAGAGGAGACTGCACAGGTAAAGTAATTTTGTACAAAGTGTCTTATACTATAGTTTTAAAACTTAATTGAGTTACTTTCATATGGAATGATTTAACAATTGATAGTATTATATTTTTCTTTTCTTGTCTGTTTAACCCTTCACTCCAAGTTTCATGTTGTGTTATGATTTTGATGAGTTGATAACAACATACCAAATTGTCCTACTGTACATAATCAATTAATGATGCTTCAATTCAAAGGCCAGATTTGAGAATGAAGAAAGTAGGTAGTTGGTTGCAAGCCACCATGCTTGCCAATCATTGGCAAACAGCAGACAATCATCATCATATATGGAATTCCAGGGAGGCATTGTGGCTCAGTGGAGGAGACCTCGGTTTGTTTCCCATGTGAGAGGTCCCCATATAGTTGGCATGGCAGTTGAGTCATTTGGGTTAAATGAGAATGAAACTTGTATCTACTTGCATTCAGAGAATAATAATAACAGAGAGAACATGGTGAAAGTTTGCACAAATTTGACTTAACCGTTCAAGAGTTATGAATGTTCAAAGTTTAAATAATCCTTATTACAGAGGATTCTTGAATTGGCAACTCTACCACTTTTTGAGATAAAAGTGTGGATAACTCCTCTTTGGTTTTGTACACAAATTTTCACAAATTTACATTTTTCTGGAAGGTCAGTTGAGAAGGTAAACAAATTCTTTCAGAAAATTGTGTGGAATCACTTTTGCTGGGGCATACTTGTACAACAAGCAAGAGGCAACCAGATATTTCGTTAAAATATGAAAATAAGTTAAAATTTGTGTACAAAGCCAATAGGGAGTTCTCCACACTTTCATCTCAAAAAGTGGTAGAGTTGCCGATTTAGAATCTTCCGTATTGATGATTAAATAAACTTTGAACATTCCCCTTGAATGGATAAACCAAATTTGCTCAAACTTCCACTGTTTTCTTTCTTGTATTATCTGAATGCAGGAAGATGTGTGGGTTTCATTCCACTTTAAGCAATCTATCTGTAATAACTTTGTTTGTCAAATAGGATGTGAAGCCAGAAGTCCCAATGTTGCTCAGAAACACCAGTTTGTTCTAAGACCCCATGCATTTCATTAAAGGAAGATGTAGCCAGCAACTAACAGGAATAAGTCAAGAAAGATTTTGGATTCTTGCTAACCAATCAGATTGCATGTGCACTGGCCTTGAGCTGACCGTACGGTGACTGAATGCATGCTGCCGAATGTGTGTTCATCGCCCCGCGCCGTAGTAATGTATGCACTTTTCGAATCGATAAGTTCCCCTGTAGCTATTTCGGCGAAGTTCTTGTATGGAAGATTTATCAAAGACTTAATATTAACAAAAAATTACTAAATTGATAGAGCCTTGCTGAGGGAAAGTGTCACACAGTGCCCCTTATTTAGGCTGTCTTTATCACCATGTACCATAATTCTCACAATATTCACAATGTCATCTTTTAGTTGCTGGCTACATCTTCCTTTAAGAAGAGAAAACAAAAGCATGGTACATGTATTGTGGTCACTCATTGATGAGAGTATCAGTACATGGGGCTGGAGATCATTTCTAGTCCCCATCATGATTGATAATGATAATCCTACAGTATTCTCCTCGTTGACCTTTCAGGAACAGAGCCAGGGCTTCCACAACCTGAAGACCATCATCATGAGTGGGTGCAAGAACTGTACGGAACAGGACCTGGGCTACCTTCTCTTAGCTGCCTCCCAGTCCCTGGAGAACTTGAGTCTACAACCCTCCCTCAGCCGGGACAGCTTATTCCTGTCTCTAAGAGCAGTCGGGGCAGAGTTCTTCAACTTGAGGATGCTACACCTGGGATACGTTGATCCCTGGTCAAATTCTGGTATGATGCTTTTTTCATCAGTGTTCTGAACGTGAAAAATGTTTTCAGGGGGACTGTTGGTACTTTCTAAACACAGCATCAACAAAAATGACATTTGTGGCTTCAGAGCACCAAAGTAAATTTGAAATCTTTACAAGAATGGAGATTTGAATCTCTGAAACTAATATTGAACATCATCTACAGAGTATTTAACTTGAAATTTCTTATTAAGCTCCTCCCCCTGTAGGTGTTTTGGCTGTCTTGTTCCAATGGAACAAGTGAGCCAAAACATAAAATTAACAGCAGTTTGGGAGCAATTTACTAACTGATAGTGATACTGATAGGGCTTTGCTGAGGGTAAGTGTCACACAGAACTCTGTATTTAGGCGTTCGTTATCACAATGTACCTTGATTCTCACAATGTCAAAAAATGTCCCCCCGCCCCCAGACATTTTACATTTTGAATAATTTATAAAAAATAACAATTTCAGAGCGAGCAATTTTCAGGGCATTGATAGATCATATAGCTCTATCTATAAACATAATTGCAAATAATTTCATTTTTTAACATTTACCAAAACTAAACTTGTGCTTTAACTCCTAAATGTTCTAATGTTATACCTTTATGAAATCCAGGAAAGTACAGCCCTACTGATTTGGTGAGCAGAGGCCTTGCTGAAATTACTGAGAACCCTGCCCTTATGACAGATATGGGTATGAAGGCGATGGGTCAGGTCTTCCCCAACCTTGCTGCTCTCACGGTTTATAACTGTCCTCATCTACGATACCCGAGAGTCTGGCTGGATGTAGGTAGGTGCAAATATGGAATAGTGCTGGGCGATATTTTGATAATATTGAACTTAGTCGATGTTGAAAATGATCTCATCATTATTTCAAAATATTGCCTGAGGCACGATATGGCCCAAAATATCATCAATTATGAAAACCTAATGGGGTAAGTGCATGCACTGCAGTGGGAGGGACCAAGAAATCCCCATAGCTATGAATACTCTGCACACGAGTGCTACTGCCTGTAATCATATAGGAAGAAACAGGGAGGTGGGAATAAAAGAGAGACCTCCATGCTGTTCAGCTATCAAACTTGTATCAAGAGCAGTCGTGCATTTATCAACAAATATAACAACTCTGTCAACACACTGCCCACCAAAAAAGCTGTAACTTATAAACAATCGGCACCATGAATCTACCAATCTAGTTACAATAGGGTCTACAGAAAGCAACATTGTTTTGACCACATTTTGATAACATTTTGATAATTCATCACAAATCTGTTTTTCAACTTAGGCAATATATTGTGTTATCAACGATGTTTTTTCCATGATACTTGAATGAGTTTTAGATCTAATATCGCCAGTTCTAATCTCTCCTATATTTTCTTTTTTCTTTGTCAGAGCCTGTAGACACCTGTTGGTCTCGACTGATGTCCCTTCATCTTCATCATTGCCATGGTGTGCAGCTAAATGATCACCAGTCTCTCTCGATGTTCCTGGAATGGTTGCCATCTCTTGAGGATATCCACCTGGAACGCATGTTTCCCAAACCGCCAAAGGGTTGTTCTAGGGTTGGACTGAGTGCTGGCACCGGCATTGGTGTCTCTTCAGCACTGGTGGCCATGCAGAATCCCGGTGCTCAACAGGCACAGCAAAATCAACCAGCGCCGCAGGTACCGCAGGGACAACACCCCCAACAGCCCCATGCAGAAAGGGAGCAGCAAAGACAGGTGCAACATGTACCACTAGCTGCCAACATTCACTTGCCCCAGGCACCACCACAGGTGCCATTGATGCAACCACAAGGACACAACTTGCCACCAGCTGCTGCCCCTCCGGTACACCCACATGTGCAGCGTTTACCACCGAATGTGCAAAATCTACCACCTCCAGTGCGTGCTGTGCCACAACAGGTGCCAGTGCAGGCGCCACAGGCACAACTCCAACCACCACCAGATCAGCCTGTACGTCAAAATGAACCAGTAAATTCAGAGGAAGCCCTGCAACAGCGTCAGGGAGCCCAGCATGTACCCTCAGAACAGCCTGAAGCACCGGCCAAAGTACAAAAGGTACAACCGCAAGCTGCAAATGTACCTCCGACATCAAATGCACCTGCTGTATCTGTGTCATCAGTACCAATGGAAATCAATTCCTCACAAGCAGTTGAGGAACCTAAGCAGGCTGCTTGCAATATATCTTCAGGCAACTCAGTTGTAGCCCATTCATCGGTAGATCAAGGTGTAGAACCAACAAAAGAAACGAAGAGGATAGACTCCACAAGTGATAATGAAAACCATCAGATTCCCAGGTTGACTAATGCACCAGCATCAGATAAATCTGGTGAAGCCGAATTATTGGACACACCTCCAACTGCAGTACAAAATGAGGACAGTATTTGCAAACCTAGTTCTCAAGAGGGGCCAAAGGTTGATGATCAAGTAGGTTTACCATCTCCGAGTTCATACAGTGTAAGTCCAAAAGATGACAGAAATGTTGCTGGAAAAACTGTTGACAAGAGCATAGATGCTGCATCATCGAGAAGTGGAAATGTCCGAGAAAAAAGCGTGAGTGATATTAAACCAAGTGATGGACTTCATGGAAGTCCCCCAGATTTATTGATATGTAGTGCTACTAATAGTATTTCAGACACTGTTGTTGATAAAAATGTAGCAGAAAGAACTACAGGAGGAGTTAGTGAAAAAGAAAGTCCACTAAGACGAGATGATGCTGAGGGTGTAGATCATAAATGTGTGAATAACAATGTTAAGAATGAAAGCGTTCATCAGGACAAAGAAAGAAATAAAGATCAAGTAGAAAATATGGAAACTGATGAAGTGAGGACCGGGGTTGATGTAGAGATGAAAGGTACTGGAAACGAGTCTAGTGCGGTGAGCAACACATGTCAAAGGTCATTACAACAAGGTCAAGACAGTGTTAGTTCCAGTGCCAATGTGGATGTTGCAAATCGGACATCTGATACAACACCCGTTGCCAAGTGTGGTGAGACGGGGCAGTCTTCGCAACCCAAAGCAGGCACCTCTAAAAGTGCTGGGGCAAATGGTAGCAAAGCGAGCCCTGGTGCTGCGAGTGGTAGTAATCAGAAAAGTGGGAGCGGAAACGTTGGCGCCGCCCCAAAACGCAACGTGAAAGATGCATCAACATCAGCCGTGTCGTCGAAACCCCCATGCCCTATTCACGGTTCAATCATGCAAGGTGCTAGTGACGAGGATGACGATGCGGATGATGACGACGACGACATCGACAGTGATGACGGATCATCCGACTCCTCCGGTTTTTGCATTACCTTTGGCGACTCAGACGATCTGGAAGTCAACGAAGATTTACATTCCTCCGCCAATCAGAGCGTCGGGGTGCCGTCGCGGCAGAGTACGAAGGTGCTCCCCGGGCCACGCCCTCAAATGTGTGACCAGGCAACGAGTACGAGCGACCCGGTGATGGAGGCGGATCCGGTACAGGTGTTTGCCTGCAGTTCTCAAACGTTGCGGAGTGTCACGTTTGATGATTGTGGTATATCACATGTATACTTCAACACATGTCCCAATCTAAAATCAGTCCAAGGTAGGTGTTCATAGCATCATTGTTTAACCTATGATACAAGCTAATGATTTTGTAAATACAAAAAAATGGGGAGGGGGGATTGCGAAGGATTTGGGAATTGGGAAATGGGGATTGATTTCAGATGTATAGTAATAGGGTATGTGTTAATATAATTCAACTTCACCACATAAAAGATATGAACATCTCTACCCCTCATTCTGACCCCAGCTGGCCTAGCTCCGTAAAACAGATTTCAATTTCAATGATCTGTTGATCAGTCATCTTATTTGAGGGGTATTTTTGTGAATAATTCTCGCAAATCAAGAATTCAAATAATTGATACTTTGCACAGTGCCAACATTCTATTTATTGTCAAACTGTTTTAACCCTAAAACCACCGCGGGGGCCATAATGGCCCCCCTCGACAAATTTCGCGATTACGCTGCCGCGCGAAATTTTTTGACCATGCCGCTCACTGGCTTTTTACTTTCAAGTCTCGTGCATCATTTAAGACCATTTTCCAAAAAATTGGACGTACCGTTAACGACACTGCGCCGACTTTTCGTATATGCATGCCAACTCCAAAAAATTGCTCCTCAAAAAGTGATTTTGTGTCTCAAAATCAATGCAAATTGTGTTGTTTTCAGCAAAAATCATAAATGTATCGATTATTTTACTTTTACCTGCGCTGAAATGTATATAGTTTATGCTGTTTAGATCGCAAAAGTGTCCCCGACAAAGTTCATCGAAAAAACAAAACAAAACAAAAGGTCAGAAAAACAAAGAAATAAGAAATTCACAAAACAGTAAAATACACAGGAAATTAATTCTGATTCGGCAAATTTTTTTGTAGATAATTGTTAGAAATGTCAAAATGAATATTTTCACCAAACAGTCTTGTAGTTTACATCCGGCTCTATGCGCGTGCAAATTTTCGCGGCGATTGCGCGATCTGCGGCCAAGATCTCTGGGGGTGGCCATAATGCCCCCCCGGTGATAAGTAGACCAGAAATAGCCCGGTTATTTTAGGGTTAAGACATAAATCAAGGAATGGTTGTGACTGAGTAAGGTGGGTAGATTAAATTATTTTTCTTCCACAAAACTGCACAGGTTTGCGTAAATAGTATTTCCTTTGACTAGAGTCTTGTGTTGGAGATCTAGCTAGTATTTTCACCATGAAATGAACATCGGTGGGAGCTATTTTTATTTGTTTTTTAATTTGGAACAAAATATGTTGTTAGTCCCAAATTTCTCATTTTTTTTCTGTCATTGTTTGAATTACGATGTCTGCATCATTTCAAAACGGGGAATATCTTTTGCACCTAGGGTAGGAATTAATGTTTATCTTTTAAGGGCGATTTTTATTAGAGCCTTGGGGCTATTTTTGAATTTTGGGGGGCTATTTTTCTACCACTGGGGCTACTTTTCTGTTGCACATCAGAGTTTGATGAATGCAATGCCAATGAAAGATTGCTGATGTTTTAGCCGGTGCTTCATCCATAAAAGTATCCATGTAATTCATTTTGTGTTTCAATGCCATAATTTTAAAAAAATGTGAAATTTTTTGTAGCAAATCTGAGGGTGATTCTGAAGGAAATGGTCGCCCCAAAGAATTGGGTTTGGGGGATTTTAGGGGGTGATTTGGGCAATTCCAAGGGCTAAATCGCCCGTCGCCCTGGGTTATTTCCTACACTGTTTGCACCCCTCCAGCAGCACAATAAAACATCACTCATGACCTTATGCTATTTATGAAGGTTGTGTCTGTGAACAAAAAAATGGTGGATTTCTGTTTGGCATATAACGGTACTGTGTGGTACATCCCATAAAAGTTCTTAAAGGTATTGGCTAACATTTACCGCAGTTAAAAAAATCTGAGCCACATGATTCCCCATGCTACATGTACCAGTGTCTTTCTGGAGATCTAAAAATGAAGCCCTGAAAAAATTGTGTTTCAAAATGATTATTTAGTGCTTTAAAAAAGTGAAAATCGTAAGTTGACCATATTCACTTGCCCATTTCCTCCCATAGACTATACTGTGTGTACACCTAGGCTATTAAAACTCGCCCAGAGTTTTAATTGTTTATTCATGCATAACGTGCCATTGCCAGTGTAACTTTCCAAACTTTTGTATTCTAGGATGTTTTTTTGTCCATTTGAACACTACCATGTAGCTCAGATATTAAAGTTTGACAATTTTTTTAATTGAAGCTTCACAATGTCAGTCTTTCACTTTAATCTATCTGTTATTATATAATGTCCAAGTAGATACTTGTCATTTGATTCGAGGATTGTTAGTCACATGATATTCAATGAATATTCCATTCAGCGCAGCGTGATATTTGGTTCCATTTTGGCGTGCATGTTGGTTCCATTTTCGTTCTATTCCGTGGTTCGTAAAATGTTGTGTGCTAACTAACTGCAGCATGCGCAGTGTGCGCAGTGTGTGCTACACACGTAGTATGTACCACTGAACTAAACACAACAAAAAAAGTAACTAACCCCTTTTTCAAAATACTATAACTTTAAAAAAGAATGGTGTTGAGCACAATAATTTGGCAAGGATGTTTCTACACTAATTGACTAAATTCTGTGAGAAAATGTGGTTGATCCGTCAAGTCATGCATGGGTGAGCACATATTAAAGGCAAAAAGTCACTTTTCAAAAGTCACATGGGTCAGTTTGGGGGGTTTAAGATGCAGGATTTTGACAAATTCTGTTTCTGGTGAATGATTAATCGCTATTTATGTTAATCATCTATCGTTTGATCCTCTCATACGTCCTTTGGCACTTTTTGCATATTTCACGCTTCGGTGAGCGCAATTTAAAAATTTCACCCTTTCTCGATTTTTGAAATTGTAAAATCCATTACGATTTACTGCAAAAAATTTAAATCAGAATTTTATTCAGCAAATGGTATCCTTTAACTGTTGTACGAACATTAAGAGGTTTTGTAACCATGACATGTCGTTGAGTGCAGCAACACTTTATAAATAAAGGAAAAAATGCTCAAATGTATTTACCATGTATTTTGATAAGAGATGACTCATGTGACTTTTTGATAAAGTGGCATTTTCGACCGTTTAATGCATTGTCATTCATGCGATGACCCAAACGGACCAAATTGGCAATTTTCACACAGAAGTAGTCAATTGGGGGAGGAACACTCTTGCCGAAATTATTTTGCACAAATGTTTTGTTAAAAGTTATGTATGTTTGAAAGGCGTAGTTACTTTTTTTCTGTGTTTAATATCGTTACAGTACTCCTGGAACCTTTTGAAACTTAAAGGTATTGGCTAACATTTACCACAGTTACAAAATCTGAGCTACATGATTCCCCATGCTACCATTGTCTTTGATAAGGTCTAAAAATGTCGCCCTGAAAAAATTGTATTTCAAAATGATTATTTAGTGCTTTATAAAAGTGAAAATCGTAAGTTGATCGGAAACTCGCCCCGAGTTTTTATTGTTTATTCCTGCATAACTTGCCATTGGCAGTGTAACTTTCCAAACTTTTGTATTCTAGGGTGTTTATTCGTCCATATGAACACTTCTATGTAGTTCACATGTCAAAATTTGACAATTTTTTAAATTGAAGCTCCACAATGTTAGCCTATCACTTTAATGTAAGAATGGCTGTGCATGTATACTCAAGAATCCTCCAATTAAAAGACAAAGATCTACTTGGATGTTGTATAAAACAAATAATGAATTTTTTAAATTCGTTCAAGGAACGAATATTTTCATTCATTGAAAGATTTAACGTTTTATTCAACGAGGCGAAGCCTCTTTGAATGGAACCTTTAAAATCTTTCAATTCATGAAAATATTCATACCACTGAACTCATAAACATTGATTATTTGTACACCAATGGTTTTCTTTCCTGTACTACGTGATGATACCATCTCAGTCTATCCATTATTATCATGTGAGGTCTTCACAGGCCTAATGCAGGGCTCCCTACTAACCTTTTTAGCTGGTTGCCCAATAAGGTAAACATTTTGTTTTCATTGAGTCAATTGCGTGAACAAATTTTTTAGTTTCTTAAGTGAACAAAATGCTTAATTGGTTACTTTAGACATAGTACCTTGTTGAATGTGTTTTTACAGATTCTACTTAATTGGAAAATCACACAATTTGAAACTGAATTGAAAAACACAGGTCTTTAACCCTAAAAAGGCTGTGGGGGGGGGGTGGAATCCGCCCCCTAGACGTTTTGCGCAATATGTCGGCAATGCGCAAAGCAGTTGCCGCGATGTTTCATGACTTTTTTCTCTCGCATCTCGCACATCCTTTGAGACCAAATTTGCGACGTTCGGGTATGCGGTTCCGAAGTTACATAACATTTCGTACTTTCATGTCATACCAAAAATTGCTCAAAAACGTGATTTCCTGTACAATTTCAATACAAATTGTGTTTTCAGCCAAAATTTATAAATGTATGATTATTTTTACTTTTACTGGTTGGAATTAATAAATTCTATGCTGTTCATGATCGCTAAAGTGTCTCCAACAAATTTCAGCAAAAATAGCAATAAAAAACAAATGGTCGAAAAAACAAGGAAATACATAAAAAAATGTAAAAACAATGAAATACATAGGAAATCAATTTTGATTCCAAATTTTTTTGAAGTGTATTTGCTAAGAACACTAGAAAGAGTGTCTAGACAAAAAAATTAGAATTATGGAGCTTTATTTAGTGATTTAGAGCTTAATTATGATTTTACGCATAAATTAACATGATTAATTAATATGAAATTAATTCCGAGTAATTAACTACACAGTCTGTAGATTACTCATGGCCGACGTCGTGTGCCGACTTTCGCATGATCCTCCGCTGGTCGACGGCCGACAATCTCGGGGAGGGGGGCAGGAATGCACCCCCCCCCCCCCGCCCCCCCCCGGATATAGCATAGCCAAAGAAAGCCCCAGCCTGCACTTAGGGTTTAACCGCAAGAGCTCCCACTCTGACACCAAGTTCGGTTTTAATGAAAGCAGAACCATGGAAGAAACATATTATGAAGTCTCCCAAAATCAACCAAAGAAGCATTGTTTGATATTAATTTCAAGTTTTTGCATTTGCTGTGACTTGTCACATACACATATGGACGAGCTACACTCCCCTATCATGTAAGATTACTTTAATAAATTGGTCACATTTATTGGTTCATTGATAATTGACCGATGATTTTTTGTCTCGCCCACGCATCCGTGTGCGTCGTCGTCCCGTCCGCCCAATCTCTTCATACACATACTGGCAAACCGCATAGTGTCCCAATGGCAACAACTTGTTGATACCATGCACCGTTTGTGTACCCGCACCGTTGTGTGCTGTCGAACCCACATGTAGTCAAAGTGTCAATTAGAGGTCAACATTTAAAGTTTACCTTGCAAGACTCTCTATATGACACAAATTGACCAACCGCTTGTCCAATGCGCGACCAAATTTGGGTGCATGAATTGCATCAATGGGGTACCCACATGTTGCTGGGTGCTGTCACAGTTCACAGTCGGTGAGTTCCAAAGGTCAATTTGAGTCAACGTTAAAGTTTACCTGCAATACTCTCTTATGACAAAACTGTGACGAACCGTGGTTCCTCAATGGCGGACCAAATTTGGTGATAGTATCCCAACCATGCCGCTACCCCCGCAACCTTTCTGCCTGGTGCTTGCTCGACGTCCACCATCCGGTGTAGGTCAATCGTTCAATTTGACTGTTCACCATGGTAAAGTTTACCTGCAAGACACTCTATGACACATAACTTGGCAACCATTGGTCCAATGGCGACCAAACTTGGGTGATAGATGCATTAGGGGTACATTCTTGTTATTGTGTCATCAAAGGTCACATGGTAAGGTCAAAGGTCATTTTAGGTCAAACTTGGGTTAGGGATGTACTTGGGGAAATTTACCTTTGTGATATTTAGTCGCGGGTGGGCAAGAAACAATCTTGCTATTACCTTGTTTTTTGATGGAAGCATGTATGAAATAATGTTTTAACAATATACATGTATTGAATGCTCAGGTAGCATCATTTTCAATTTTCTGAGAAAATGGCACTTTATGGAATTCATATTACATGACAATGGGGGAGCTGCTCGCATGTGAAATTTTAAACTTTAAAAATTCATAAGTCTCTTATTCTTTGATGGCTTTTCGCCAAACTTTCATCAATGAGGTTCTCTCATTTTTCTGCTTTTATTAAAATCAACTTGACATCAGGGGGAACTTCCCCTTCAATAATTTATTTATTTTAAGAGTTGATCGTGTTCACTTGCCCGGGCAAGAGGGTGAGAGTTAGTTTCAAGCCTTGCCTAATGACCGAAGGATGTCTTCATTTACATCAGGTCACAACCTTCCCATCTTCAAGCAGTTACATCTAGAGGATACCAACAGCTTGACTCGCCTCCAGCTAGAGCAATGCTCCAAGATGCATA
>JZLH01S0557668.1:25780-43958 GCA_001188425.1 Eucidaris tribuloides
AATAGCGTGTCTTATTGTAATTGACTTTTCCAGTTCTTTTTAAACGTAACTTGTGTCTTATCCTTTGTTATATTGTATCACGAAGACTCGATTGTATTTATCGATTTTTCTGGTTATTTAAGAACCTAACATAATACCCCCGTACTTGAGGAATTAGACAATACAAAGAGATTACTGCTAGTATCCGGGAAATCAGTGTAATTCGGGTGAATACAATCGTTTCTACGTTTGAGCGTGAAATGCGAATCCCGCACGCTGCAGGGAGTGCATGGATGCGAATACCGCATGTAAAGAGTTAAGAATGGCGGATCGGATTTTGATGTAACTTGGATGAAGTATGTATCATAAGGTACCGATGTATGTGGAATGTCACTGAAATGAGGAGGATATCTGCTCTATGATTGAATACATAGATAAGTGAAAAAGTTATTAGTGAACATGGAGTCCACTGAGAAGTTATGCAGTTCAACTCTTCTTGATATCTACTTGCCAAAGATATTGCATCACATAATTCTTATCATGGGAAGCATTGATTTAACATAATATCGACTTGTAGTAATTCTTCTTATCTGCAATCACGAGTCACAGATGTAATTTTATTGAATCATCCAAACTTTACGTAATTTGGATAAAATTCTTTGTTATGTTTTTCAACTTATATGATCTATCAATGCCCTGAAAATAGCTCAGTCTGAAACTCTTCCAGTTTTGAGAAATTGCTCAAAATGTGAAATGTCTGGGAGTACCCTCACCATTTTATGTACATACCACTACATGTTCCCCGATAATTTAAACATCAGAATGCATCACTCCAAACAATTTGCAGCAGATTTTATGTTGTTTTCTGAAGTCTGGGGTGACATGAGAATACTTTATGAAAGATTGACTAAAAATTTATTTGACTGACCAAAACTTTACTTGGGCTTTAAAGGAAGAAGGAGCCAGCAACTAACAGGCATAAGATAAGAAAAATTTGAGTTCTTGCCAACCAATCAGATCGCATATGCTTTGGTCTGGAGCTGACAATGCGTGACCGATGCATGCCACCCGACGTGTGTTAGTCACGCCGTAGTAGTGTATGCACTGTTTGAAACGATAAGCTCCTCCCCCTATAGCTGTTTCTGCAAGTTTTATCCCGGCATGAAACTTGCAAAGACGTAAAATAAACACAATTAACTAATTTATAGGGCCTTGCTGAGGGTGAGTATCACAAAATACCCCTTATTTAGGCTGTCTTTATCACCATGTTCCATAATTCTCACAGTACTCGCAATATCATTGTTTTTCTTAACTTATGCCTGTTAGTTGCTGGCTCCTTCTTCCTTTAAAGACACTGTATAACATTGTGGAAGCCCCATTTAAAAAATTGTCAACTTTGCTATCCCACAGTGTTTGAGTGGACAAATAAACACCCAAGAACTCAAAACTTCAGACATTTTTGCTGTCACTCGTAAAATATGTACAGATAAAAATTGGCACATTAATTATTGTCAGTGGACAAAAATTCTGCAACACAGCAGTGTGTGGGGGAAAACAGGAATGGTTGCTCAATGATTTCCGTTGTTTGAAAGCACAATATTTTGAACTGCAATTTTTTCAGGGTTTCATTATTTTTTAGACCTTGTCAGAGACACTGTTAACATAGGGAATCATGTAGCTATGATTTATTTAAAACTGGAAACATTGTTATACCATGCCTCTAACATGCAAAGAGGAGATCTTAGTGTGCATTTGTTGTCATCTGTTTTGAATTATTCATTGCCAGTAATAAGTGCTACTGTACTGTACACAGGCCGGTAAGGAGTATGTGCATGTTTTTAAAGGTAACATCAAAATTTATGCCAGTTATGGCAAGGTTTGTCTGACCATTAATAAATAGTAATTATTCAAAACCAACACATTGTTAGCAGTAATTAAGACTCATGCTATTTCCATTTTGTTATCACCGCCACCAATGTAGTTGGAGGAGGTATTGTGATAGGTTTGTTTGTCTGTGTGTTTGACAGGGCACAGTTTTACATCTATCCTATCTGAGCACAGCTCTAGTTATACAGTAAACTTCGCCTAAGTCGAATCACTGGGGACCACACAAATCACGTCAACTTAGACAAAATTCGAGTTACAGTTTTGTATACAATTCTATGTTAGAAAGAAGAAACATCTATGGGCAAATGGAGGCTGTCATGAATGAGAAAGGCAGAGAGGGAATGGGAAATATATCTTTACGGTCATGCTGACAGGCAGAGATCAATAGGTTAACCCATTAAGACCATCAAGAATGACAGTTGTGGCTACTTCGACGTAGGCGAATGATTTAACATGTTTGCTTCCTTTGGGACTTGGAAATATGTTCGAGATGCGTGAAATTCGATTTAAAAAATCAACTTAAAAGAAAACTTCCCATTGAAAAAGCACAGAACAAATTGGGACTGTCAAAAATATTTGACATAGGCGATAATTTGACTTGTGTGATGCCGATTTATGCAAAGTCATAAATTGTGTGTCAGTTTTATAGCAATCTGTGACAACCCAAAGCTTGGGCTCCAATCATTTTAATGTTTTAAGAGTGATGTATTGAATTCAATTAAATTCAAATTAAATTCAGCTTGTTCTATTACAGTGCACTCTCGATATAAAAAAGTCCTCAGGACCCATCAAATTTGTTCTTTATAACAAAATTTCTTTATATCAGGGTTACAAAAACAATAAAATACAAAGGAAATCCAAGATATGGGACCAGATATTTTAGTTCTTCATAATGAAATTTTGTTATATCAGTGTTCTTTATATCGAGAGTGCACTGTATATGTTTTCTGTTTATACACATACTTGTATATTTTGTGCAGATGCATTTCATATGTAATATGTATTGTATGTGTGCCAGATTAAAATCCCATCACACATGCCTTAGGTATAAAAGAGTAATCAATGTTCATGTTGGTTATTGCAAGAGACAATTTGAACTGGTCAAACGTAACAGAATTCCAAACTAAGATGGATATAAATCACACAACAACAAAGGCAATGTCTTGTAATGGTTATGTTATATTTTTTCATCTCATTTCAAAGTAAGAGTACAGCATTGTTATAACATTGCTTTATCATAATTAGTAGTACATGTACGTAATGCAGTAGCCAGTTTTCAGGACACATTCAAATGTTTTGCATGGCTACTAAACAAAAGGCCTCGTACGCCTATGAATTAGTCATCTTAGTCCCATTGGCAAAACTGGTATTAGTGTGTTTTAGAATGATGATTAAATACACAGACACAAACTACATGTATACTAATAGCACCATGTTAGAGATATGAAAGCAGTTCAATAAAATAGAATAATCAATATATAATTATTTATGGTAAATCTGGATACAAAAATACAAAATACAAAATACAGTTATGTTTTATATTTTTACTTCACTCTTGATTATTATGATTTATTTGTTTTTATCTACTTGCTTTTATCTATTTACAGAAGTTAATGTATCATGAAATGGTAACAAATATTCAATATCAAATGTATCTCTCTATTTCTACCTACAGATTACCAAGGAGATAAATAATACAGTGTATCTACACACAGTCTACTGGTGGTACTGTATTATGTAAACAATATCATACTGTAGCTTGTATTTATGGTCCAGCTGCAATTACATCTACCTTAAAATCCATCACAAAATATTGCCTGAACATTGCCTTCAAATTCAATTGCTTAATACAACTTTTGTTCCCATCTGAAGAATGTTTTTCTTAGCACATACATTACTTAACTACTTTCTAATGTCAAACACATCCAATACAATAAACTAAAATAAAATATAGTTTATAAATACAGTGTAGTTCCATAATTAACCCATTGCCTCCGAGATTCTGAAAATCTCATAGAGTTAACACAGGGCAGATCCGGTTCCCGTAGCCAACATGGTTAAGTTACTTGCAATACAGCAAATTCATTTATTGTACCACTGGTGGTGGACATTGTAATTCTTTCATTAAGTGAAATCATTGATAAAATCAATGATGTGTATTGTTTTTTTCATTTTCATTCAAGTGAAATTTTGAATCGGTGAGAATTTATCATAACGTGTTATTTAAATAGTACAGTATGCAAAACAATGTATATTCAAATGTGCGATCTCATAAGGACTAAGCCATAGAGTGATGTTATGTATGTATATATGTAAAGACTGGATCACATATTGATATTGGAATAAAATTTGCTCAGATTCAGTGGTATATTTTCTTTGATTGTGTTATAGTTATGTGAGTTGTGGCGTTCCAAACCATGATAAACACACACTCATAATACTAGTAATGTCTCTTGTCTTGCACGTTTATAGTAGTAGTATTTTCCAGCATGGAAACTAGTACTGCATAATTTGTATAATGTGCTTTGTGCAACTTTGTAACTTGTACAGTTTGAATTTCATAATCACACACAAACAAAAGTGGGAATCCCCAAGTTTTTTCCCCTTTAGATCATGGCCATGGAATGACTAGATTAAGACAAACTAATTTATATATTTTTATATTTTTTGTTACTTTAATATTGAACAATTCATTATGCACAAACTAAGTTCATACATACTGCATTATGAAATAGCACCACAGTGTGACCAGATACGGTGGGGTCGAAATATTGCAGATGGTCCAGTTTGATTGAGGCTAAAACTGCATATGAAAGAATTTAGGCTGTTCTGAAATTGAATTTTGGATTTTGAATATAACAAAGTACACAAGCTGACAAGAACTCTCCCCATTTAAAGTAGATAAAGAATCTCAATGAATGTACAATTTGGTACTCCGCACACTGCCTTCTATATAAGTATCCATGATTTAAATCTAACGGGTGGATGGAATGATGCATATAGGTAAGTTGCAACGTGCAAACCTGTATTAACTCTTTGTGGGCTAGAAAGGGGCTACATAACCATTTTCCACTAAAATGACACAAACTGACAATTCTCTTTCAACAAATCTTCCAATCTCAGTATGACAAGTACTGTACAGTGTTTCAGTTGCTTTGTATCATATTATTACCAGTAATAAGGCACCTGAATTACATCAAACATGTTGAATACTTACAAAACACAACCAAATTCCACTGACATGATATATTACCACTTTCATTAACCAAGAAATGACCCAGTGCCTTCTGTGAGTTGAAAATGAATAGTCCATGTGGCATGTCACTTGACCAATATTAAGCAAATAATTACCATTGGTGAAGGTGATGGGACGATCTATCACTTCCTAGGTGATCTGGATGTAGCTATCTTTCCGAAGTGAAGCTGAGGAGAGATAGCGTATACATTCAGATCACCGAGGAAGTGATAGGACGTCTCGTCACCTGAAACCAAAAGGTGATTATTTGCTTTATATTCCACATCAGAAACTATTTAACTAAAGGAAGAAAAGGCTGTATATTTCTCTGAAATGACTGAAAAAGACATCTGGGCCCGAATATGGAATACGCGCCCAATCAATTCCTGGGTACAGGTGTGCACCACCAGGGATGTTCGATGCGCGCTCGTGCATGTTAGTGTACATGTATGTTGCGTATTACGCTCACGAAATAGGCGCGGACGCGATGGTGTTAGTACTTTCGTGTTTCACTGATCTTTTTAGTGTACAGTCTTAACGTGTCAAATATCAATATTTTGAGCACGCTAGAAATGAAAGTGCGTTACACTTTGACTATCAATTGACTATCGAGTGTAACAAACTTTTCTTCTCGAGTTGTCTAATGGGAAAAACTACACTTTATCACGTGATCAACTCTTGGCCAATCCTACAGCAAGATTCTTAGTATGTGGAATTAATGCAAATAATACAATCATTAAAACACATATAAAACTTATGATGAAAATTCATTTGATAGTCAAAATTTTCATCTCTACATCTATGCTTACTTCCAAAATTTCGGCTCTGACCCAATAATATAAGGCATCACCAGAATTAACTTGGCTGTCAAGACAAACTACTGAGCAGATCTGAAAGCTAAAATTATAGATGTAACTATTTTTGTATCAAGCAAAAGTTGATTTCTTTTAACATTCACAACTCTATAATCTTAAAATTTCTCTAATTTTCTTATAAACTGTGATAAATAAAATTTAATTAAATGACAAAATTCCTGGTTGTATTATTGATAGATTCAGTTTGGTCACAATATTTTGGTCTCTCGTTTTATAAAGCCATCATGAATAGAATTCAAAGTGCAATGGATTTGCAAGGAAAGATACACTTGTGATGACAACATATCAAACATTATTTCCAGTTTTCAGCCATTAAAAAATTGTTAACAATCTTTTTCAACTCAAATATTCACATCGATGTATGGAAGTTTTTAAGTACTAATGAAGCATGGTGTCGCCAATTATTACTGGTCAATCTTTAGCATTGAAAAAATATTGAATATTTGACAATACATCTTTTTTAAGTATCACAACCAAGCCTAACAAATTATCAAAATACTCACATACATGTAGATATATTTTATTGAATGTTATTCCAGATAACCCATATTTCTCATCACAACTGTCTATTGATGTTTATATTACTCAGGAAGCACTAGTATTTTTTACCAACTCTCAACCAGAAAATTCCAAAGATTGTTTTCATGCTGAAAGTAAATCAACACCCAAGAAATACCCAAGAACATGTGCCACCCCCAAAAAGAAATATTTCTTATTTTATAAAATTGAGGGGAAAAAGACAAATAAAGTGAGCTATCAATCATCAGACTTACGTTCATAAATTAAAGACTAATTTGGGGGATGCTAAATGGCCATGGCCCCACTTTGGCAGTAAAAATACGACAAAGAAAATGTTTATGAGCAGCACCTCATGAAGTCCATCTTTGTTCTTGATTTTTCCCTTTCCAACTTTTTTTATAGTTTTTTTTTTTTTTTTTTTTTTTTTGGGGGGGGGGGTCACATAAATAAGTAGAGGTACACTGGTCCCTAACACCCTTCCCCCCCTACAACTCGTTTTGAACCTTTTAAAATCATCTACAGCGTGTCTCAAAAAAATTGTGCAGTGAAAAGTGCCCTCCTTGGCAATTATAAAATACTGTACTGTTGTGATAATGGTTACATCAACTTCAAGGGCAAAGTCTCGGCTTTCAAATGCCATTTGTTTTGTTCAATTTGCTTGTTTTAATCCTGAGATATGTTTAGTTAACCAGAAAAGGATGACATCACAAATGTGCCTTTTTTAACTACAGTCAATGATAGTATCAGCCCCTCTTCCCGTAAAAGTGGCACGATTGTGGTTTTACCTTTTGGCTGTTAACTAAACATATCTTGAGATTACAACAAGCAAATTGAATGGAACCAACAGCATTTGAAAGCTAAGATTTTGCCCTTGACGTTGACATAAGCACGTGTCACAGCAGTATTTTCTCACTGTTACAGAGGGCGTGTTTCACTTGCACAATTTTTTTTAAAGATGCACTGTATAATTCAAAAGAGGGCACTATTACTTTCTGCCTCGACTCTACGCCTCTTAATGGTCACTATATAGAGATAGTCTTGACCTTCCCAACAGGCAGCGTACTTGGAGCTGGTTTCTCTACAAGTCTTGGCGGTTTCTCCACTAGTCTGGGCGGATCCTTGGTCCTCTCTGCCGAAGACCTAGAACTGGACCCAGAGCTGCTACTTTGACGTCTGTTGTTGCGGACCGCCGCGAGCACGTTGCTGGGGATGGGTCGCAGGACACGGCATTCAGCATCCTTCTCTGTGATGGCACAGCAGGACCAGTGCCACTTCCCGGGATGCCCTAGGTGACTGTGGCCACACCCTTTGAATCCACCTGTCATGGATACAATGACAAGGACAATAATAACGATGATAGTGTTAAGATGACACGGGTGATAATGGTGATGACGGTGATGATGAAGATGATGACGGTGATGATGATGATAATGGTGATAGTGGTCATAACGATGGTGATTTATGATTACAGTGATGATAATGATGAGTATAAAGAGTATGTGATGATGATGAGGATTATGAAACTGATGATTTGATGATAATGTTGATGATGGTGATGATGTTAATGAACAAGATGATGATTATGATGACAATAATGATATGATACTAGTGGTAATGTTGATAATGATGATTATGATGATGCTGATGTGATGATGATGAGAATAGTGAGGATGAATTATGATGATGATGATGATGATGATGATAAATGATGGTGATGATGATGGTGTTGGTAATGATGTTGATGATGACTATTTTAGTGCACTAGTGTGTACCGTAAAAGATGCTCAAAGTGCAGTTGAAAAGAACATTGATATTGAGAAAAAATTAGCACTTAACTATCATGATGGGTCAAAACCTTGAGGCACTCTCCTGAATTGACATATTTCAGAAAATATTCAAGTTGAGTATTAACAAATACCTTGAACGATCATAACACAACCACTTAGACTAAATGAAACTAGAAATATCACTACAGGTGACTAATACCCCCACCCCATCAGGAATCAGATTTATCACCTAATATGGCATTAGAATGGTAACATAGTTTTTGAAACCTTCAAAAACATGTCTTGCCCAGCATTGCTTGAAAAGTGAGGAAGTAGATCGACCTGCAATATTTTCCCAATTTATTGCCATAATATGCTGTTACCATGGCAATGCAGCCTCCAACACATATATGTCTTACACATCTTCATACCAAGACCAATGTGTGTGCCAAATTATATGAGCATTACTCACAAACTGAGGAAGTAGTTCCATCTGCAAGATTTGCAACATACGGACTGACCGAACACTGGTATAAATGTCTAGCTTTTATTATTTCAATATGGATAGCCATAAAATTATTACTGGATATGGGTTAAGTTTTACATTCAATGCAGTGAGTTGCCACGTGTTACAACAGTATTACAGGAAAGAATTTGATCAGAATGAAATTTTCAAGGGGTCGATGAGTTTAGAGAAGAGTTATCACAATTACATTACGCCTAGTGCGAATTCCAACTGATGTACACACACACCGTCCAAAAATTAAAAAGTTCGCTATTGTTTTATCTCCAAATTTTGCAGAGCACGGCTGATCATATTTGAGAACAGTCATTAACAATTCTAAACACTACACAAAAAGTAAGTTCCCCCTTTATCAAATTACCCTAAATTTATAGCGAAACAAATTTGAGTAGAACAATTTCAAAGGGGTGTTCTTATACTAATTGACTAAGTTCTGTGTGAAAATATGATTGATCCATCAGGTCATGCATGAGTGAGCACGCATTTAAGCCAAAATTCTTTCTCAAAAGCCACAGGACTCCTTTAATATGCCAAACAATTTTTTACTTTCTTGATAAAGTGTGCTCACTCAACCATGACATGGTGGATGGATTATAAAGTTTCAAAAACTTGAAAGGAGAACATTTTTTAATTAAGCACAATGAACCATAGAATATGTGGAAAGTGTCTAGGGAGGTGTAAGGGGGTCAATGGATAGATAATTAACATAAAAAGTGCTAAATCATTCACCAGAAACGGAAGTTGTCAAAATCCTGTATCACAAATCCCCCAAAATTACCTTTGTGAATTTTGAAAAGTGACATTTTCACCTTTAATATGTGCTAACCCATGCATGACTTGACGGATCAATCACATTTTCACACAGAAGTTAGTCAATGAAAGTAGGCACACTCCTGCCAAATTATTTTGCTCAAAACCATTTAGTTAAAAAGTAATGGTACTTGTAAGTTGAAAAAGAGAGAACTTATGTGTAGTGTTTAGAATATGTCTGGATTTCTGACTCACCAGGCATAGTGCCACCGCATGCACATGTAGCATCTTTGCTGCCCTCACTCGAGCAGAAAGAGCAGCAGTGCCATATCCCAGAATGCTCCTGCCATCCCACTTTCACCATGACGGCAAACGGACTTCCCTGTAAAGGTGACATGAATAGTGTACATCCATTAATTGTTGGCAGATCCAGAAAAATTAATATCTTGTGATCTCACTTTCCTGAACTGCTTTTGGACCTTGGTAACTCTCAGTGCGTTGGCCAGATATCCTTTTATTTATATTTATTTATTTATCTATTTATTTATTCATTTATTTATTTATCTATTTATTTATTTATACATTTATTTATTTATCTATTTATTTATTTATTTATTTATCTCTTTACTTATTCATCTATTTATTAATTTATTTATTCATTGTTGCTTTACTGGGGAGGGGGGGGGGGTAGGGAGCCCGTAACTTAATGTAACATGTCTTCACCAAAATTCTTACAAAACGTGCAAATATACACTTGCTATTTTTTCTGGGGGGGGGGGGTAGGTGGTCTCTAACTTACTGTAATATCATGTCTAGAAAATATTTTATAAGACACATACAAATACACATTTGAATTGGGGGGGGGGAAATGTGAACAACTGCCACATAAAATTTTGCGGCAAAAAAATGTGTATGTTGTAGTGTTTCTAGGTAAAATTTTTAAACATAATCTTTGCATTACGTTTTATGAATTTTCAAGTTGTCAATATCACGGGGGGGGGGGGGGGGGGGGGGCAAAAGATAAGTTTGCCGCCCAAGAATAGACACCCCCGTGAAAGAGTTATATATAAAACAACATTATAAACTAAGCAATGTTGCTTTTATGGAGCCATATGAATTAAAGCTGAGGCATATCAAGATTATTGAGTTCAAGTGTGGACGAATTAAAGTATCAATGTTTATTAGTCACATGACAAGATGTACAAGAAAGAAAAGCACAAGAACAACATTAATAACACTATCGGAAACCACCGTGCATTCATACAGCCATTATACATGTAAGGTTCAATATGAATCAATTAATGGAGGGACAGACAGCAAACATCCCACTAATAAAATACAATACAAATTTGTTACCCGATGTAAAATAAATTTATTACTAGCAGATAACACATAAATGATGAAAGTTTGGTTAGTAAATAAAGATTTTGGAAATAAACTGTAATGACAGAGCACAAACACAAATTTTCTTTCAACAAAACACACACAAGAAAAAATTGCAAAGCGTCCTTTGATTAAACAAAAATAAACAAATATGAAAATGATAACAAAGAAAATCAATGAAGCTTAACATGCCCTGATATGCTGTCCGTTGACATAGATATGAAGCATATGTGGTCCTAGTTGTCTGGGAGAATACAGCACACGATAGCTGCCATCGTTGTTGTCGACCACTTTACATAGGAAAGGTCTGCAAATCAAATCAAAACGCAAACTAAGCCAAAACAAAAAGAACTCAAACAAGCATTAAGATGCAAACTAATTTACAAACAACATTTGATTAACTGGGATGTAATAGTTGTGGATTTCATGTAATATACTATGAATCAAAGCAAACTGAAATAAATGATATCAGCAACATACATGTACATGTACTACAAAACTAGAATTTGCCTGCCCCTGCTTAATGCGATCACTATGCATTTCTTATTGATCATGTGGAAACAATGTGCATGAGCTGTGATCTTTCACCTTTGACCTGCAGACTGCCAGACTCCAAATTCGACCTTGACCTGTATTTTAGTGTCATCAACCTACACACCTTTTGCATATATACATGTAATGAGCTGTGACCTTTGACCTGCAAACTCCAAATTCAATACGCTAAGCAAGACAGACAAGGGAGGAGATATACACTCCTGCATGACCAGTGCTAAAACTTCTTTGTACTGATGATATGATGTCAGGCCATAAAACGTGTAGGTGTTTACCTGTGTACTTTGGACTGCCCAAAAAAATGAAAAAATAGAAAATAACATAAATTAACAAACAATATTAATTGAGTATCTAAGTATCTTACTATTTAGCTAAATAAATTAATTAATAGATGACTAAAAAACAAACCAAGAAATTCTACATAGCATCCGTAAATCTAAATGAGTACAAGGGTATGTGTGATATTTATTGTGTGTTTGTCTGTGTGAACATGTGTATGCTCCTGAGGAACTAAGGTATAAGCTTGTGTGTACATGTATGTGAGTAGTTTGTGTTTTTGTATGTGTATTTTTATGTGAGTGTGTTTGTGTGTGTGTACATACTGTATACATATGTGCGTGTGTGTGTGTGTAGGTGAGTAGGTGTTTTTTTTTCCTCAGGTGTATTTGTATGTATATGTGTCTTTTTTCTGTCTGCCTATCTACATGTGTATGTCATGTCTAATCACGTGTGTCCTGCAAGAAGTACCTGGTTCTACCCTCTTGTGTTGCTAGTTCAGCTGAGATCTCATCCCCACCCCTCAAGTACTCTTGGTCCATGGAGTCTTGTAAGAATACAGTCACTGCAGTCTGTTGACCAAGGTTTGCCCGTCGGATGCCTGTTAAAAGGTAATGACAGTCATTATTTCTTGATTTAGAGAGTTAAACAAACCTTGTCAAATATCAAAATATAAAGATACAGCATAGACAGGATTTCTGGCTATTTGAAATCAGTCAGATTTTTTCACAATTTGTTTAACATTATATATCCTGCTATCCTGACTTACATAATCTAATTATATAAATGAAGTATCAGTTTTTCACAAAAATGCACTTTCTTGGAAACTACACTTGCTACTTATTTTTTCAATCGTTTTTAGTCAGTATATATTTTTGGACTCACACTGTTAATCAAAATATCAGAAATAATGCACAATATTAATGCCTAGCAACAGCTTTATGATTTACATGTCTGCTGTAATCATCATTATTATTTTAACTATGATTGTTACTTTTGTTTGTAAAGAAACTCACAAAGTTACACTACATATTTTTCAGACCTTCAGGAACACAACAAAACACCTGAGGTATGTTGTAAGATTTACATTAAAACAGCAGACTTGTTATCAAGCCACATGTGATGGTACGTCTGGAGAGAAGAAAATGAACATTTACTTAACTACAACATTGCCTGCATAATAAACGTACAAGTAAAACTTTGAAGTGCATTACACAAGAGCATGATAACTACAAAAAACAACAACAAAAACTACTCACCATCTCCCTCTGCATAACTCTTGTTAGGATCAGCCATTTTGGTATCAATAACGCCCGGAACCCGAACCCCATTCACTACGTTGGCCACGACCTTGGGCTTGAATTGGAGTGTTGCATCCCCCCTCGGTGTGCTCTCATACGTCATCCTGTTCAGCACACACAGCCGGCGCGAGAGGAGCGGCTTGACGGACATCAGTTCAAGGTTGTTGCTATCAGCCAGGGCATGTGAGGCCACTCGACTACTGTGTTCCATATCGTTTAGAACCTGCTGGAGCTGGATGCGTTGGGACTGCAGCGACTTCGATCGGCTATCACAAATCTTGCCGACCTGTCCCAGCAGGGACTGGCGATGTGACTGCAGCGCCTGGATGTAGCTATCGAAGTAATGGTTGATTTCGCACCTCACCTGATCCCCGCGTTCTTTTATCAGGCATTCCAGATGCTCGGAAGCGGCTTTCCCGGCCGTGATTGCTTGCATGTGCGGCTGGAGACGTGAGACCAGGTTAGCGACGACCCTGGCGTGGTGTTCGGCAACCTCCTCCGAGTACTCTACAAGGTGCTCTCTGTGCTCGACGAGGCAGCATTCCCGACACACGGGTTGGTCGCACGTCTCGCAATACAACCGCAGCTCTTCTTGGGAGTGTTTGGGACAGGATACGGGACAGTGGAGATTTGACGTGCCTTGGCGCTGGGCTTCGTGCATGCTGATCACGATGGCTGGCCGTTCTTCGCTGTCGCTTGTGAGCCTGCGCGCAGAACCCACAAACATTTACCATGCACTCGACGCAACGAGATATAGCCCTTGAGTTGTCAGTGCAAAGGTCACATATGATGTCACTGGAATTGGGATTCAACGAATCTAAGACCAGCAGTCTTTGGGCCATAAAATCCACCGCAAACTCTTCTGGACCACGTTTAGGAAGCTCAACCTCCGTCCCACAGCTTGGACATAAAATGGCTGCTGCCTTTGTACCAAGGTTACTCAACATGCTACTCAAGGAGCTGGAGTCACTGCTGCCATCGTCACGGTAGAATAGGACATGAGTTTCGAGGTTCTGTAGGCACGTTAGGCAGAAGGTATGCAGACAGGGCAGGAGGCGTGGGTCCTTGAGACGCCCTCTACACATGGTACATACAACTCTTGGGTCCAGTACTTCTTCAGACATGGTATCACTCCTGTCATCAACAGAATCGGACATTCTTGTGGACTTTCATCAATGACAACATCTGCTCATCCCTGTGAAAAAAAACATAAGCAAAATAATCATTAATCAAAACTGTTCAATATTCAATACTAATATCTTATCAACAATCACAAACAGTGTCACTAAACATTTTATGTCCAAGCAGTATTTCCAAGACTTCAATGTACTGGGATGCACTTTTCTCTGATATTATATTTAAACAACATGTAACAGCATGTTAGAAGTTATCCCTAGGCCTAGAATTAGATGCATGTGTGAACTCAATGTATACAAATTGTAAAACATTTTTCTGCGTTGACAACTTGCATTCAACCCAGCTTGCTTGTGTACGAAAGAAAAGCCCTGGTCAAGCAAATTTTCTTAACCCGTTGGCTACGGGAACCGGATGTGCCCTGTGTTAACTCTACGGGATTTTCAGATTCTCGGAGGCAACGGGTTAATAGTGAATGGCGGTTAAGACAAGGTTCACAATCTGACAAAAGTGTGAAAAAAATATTTAAGGGGGAAAATTGTATGTTAAAGAATTTAGGTCGTTTGTAGGGTAAAAATAAATGTATTTTCAGTTTTTGAAACTTAGAACCTTGTATCTTTCATACTTTTTGAGGAAAAATCAGATTTATGGCCATTTTTCGCCAAAAAAGGCCATTTTGGGGTGACAAAATTTTTCACCAGCAACTTTGAAATGGTTGTAGTATTCACAAAATAGAATTTATCTCACTTTTTTGTTTATTTTCATTAGTTCCTAGCATATTCTTTCCAGTGAGACTGTATTTGCTGTAATTTACTACATACTTTACATGTGGTAACCCAAAGAAATTACCCTTTGCCGTGACAAATGATACTCCAAAAAAGCCCATTTTCAGAGTGATGCGCCTTTTGAACCACTATAATATCTGATAGGAAGGGGCTAGAAGGCTGAATTTCCCCTCATTTTGTGTAGAATTTAATTAGCTTCGAGCTTATTAGGATCACATTTTACTTATAAATTAAAAAACTGGAGAAAAATGCAAAAATGCTACCCCCACCCCAAAGTGTGAAAAAATCAGGCCATTTGTTAAAAAAATTATTTTAGGAAAACTAATAACACCACAGGCCTGAAAATTTAATCAATTATGTTCAATATACTGCCCCATAAGTGATTAGATTTCTGATACAGTAGCCCTCATACTTTTTTCAAAATAATTGTTTTAACAATTTCAATTTACTGATTTTGGACCCGAATATCAAAAACACACCCTGTGCAATCTACTAAAATTACCCACCTGTTCGTATGAATACATTTTGAATGCCAAAAATGCAATATGCATACATTAGTTGTTGTTATGTCTGGCAAGCCTCCAGCCAGCTGTCAGGTTGCTACAAGCAACCTTTGTCAGACAGAATGGTATGCATAAAACGTGTATTTACTATGAAACTGGTTTAAAGGCGACATGTGCCCTAGTCTGGCTTCCAGACATTTACATATTAACCTGTCTTTATATTGATAAGGAAACTTACTATCTTCGGTCAAGAGTTTTGATTAAAGGCAAAGTAAGTATGTCCGGGGGTAAAACAGTCGGAGAGTGAGTGTACTACGGTTGTCAAAAAAGTTGCATGGTCTAAAATGGAGACTACATATGCCCATTAGCTTCACTGCAACTAGCCTTTTGACATGGCCCTCTCACTCTTATGGGCGAGCGAAGTGAGCCAGCTGAGCGCAGCAGCGCGAGGGCCTTTTGAGATCTGCTTGTAATGCTGGTAATTATGCCCTAGTAATTATTATTCATGACCACAGCAATGACCGATCTCTGTTCGAATCAACCAATGAAATTGCGCGCTACAATCCCCTGTCTTGGCCTTGTCAACTATTCGGTGGGTTGAAAGAAATTCCTTCAATACATATACCATCAAACACCAAATTAGTACACGTTCATTATTTGAACAGAGTATTTGAAGCATTTTTCTTTAAATTTTGTTTCGTAAAGTCCAATTTGGCGGGCAAAAATCTTCGTTTGTGAATCATTTCGCCTAATGAAATAGTGAACGCTTCCAGACCGTTTCGTGTTACAGCAACAGTCTGTATGAACATGGTCCTAGTATGATTGCATATTCAACGTAGGATCAAGTAGACAGACATGCTGATTAGTTGATTATTGCTACCCAAAATAGAGTAGCAAAATTCGGTAATTCAAAGGTCTAACATAAGAATTGGAATCAGATCTCAAAAGGCCCTCACGCTGCGTGCTCGGCTGGGCTGCTTTGCTCGCCTGTAATACAGCGAGAGTGCCTTGTCAAAAGGCTACACTGCAACATAACAAGTACCACATCACGCCGAAACAACTAAGCCCCACGAGCGAGAAAATGGTAACCTAGTCGGAACATATAGAATTATGTTAAATAATGTACATAAATGTATCAGATTTTTCTAATTTTTTTTGCTGACTTTTTACGAGATATATCTCACCTAAACATGTTCAATGGAATACAGAGAAATTTGCACGCCTTTAAGTATCTAATAGATGCTGAAATTTATCATGTAGAATCAAAATTGATGACTATGCATGGCAAAATTGCTTATTATACAGATTAAATTTGATACACTGTAGAGGCAAGACTGAGCTCTAACAAGCTTCTTTCACGTAGGCTTCAAGCGTGTGACACGGCGAACGAGGTACTCTCCCCTTCTCTGCCAAAAGACTTTCTTCCCGGATCCAACGGTTTTGCACGAGCATACATGACATGTAGCAACGTTGTGGGAAGATGTGTGGTCGTGGCGCTTCTGTGAAAGTTCTGAGTATATGAGTCGTAGGAGACGCTTTTCTGGTGCTCTCCTGCAGATGATTCATCTCTGGGGGAATCAATGAAAATTAAAGATTAAATGTAGCGCATCCATTATAAGTTTGTTTCACTCATTTTATTGGGGGAGGGGGTGACCTTAATAAGTATTATACACAGTTATCTGATATCTGACATTTTTTTGACACTGAACACGCCCGCTGGGGTAAATGGCCTTTGACCATTTCATGCTCAAAATCTTATCATTATCAATCTGGTTTCATAGTGAACTGACTTGATTTCACCTAGAATTTCCATCAGTATATATTACCAATGACACTGTACATGCAATAAGGTGAAATGTAATACAAGGTCATGAGACCTTTGACGCTTACCACTCTGAAATCAATATAAGTTTACATATCCACACACATCACAACACAGCACATAACTTTTTCCAAGTTGCATTATAAAACCCATCCACGGTTTTTCCATAATTATTCCAGTGGTTAGCGAGTTCAATATGAAAAAGACATGTACATGTACATTATAACATTCGTTATAAATTGCAAATGGAATTTAGACGCACAAACTTGGTGGGAATGATCCTCAGGGGGAGGGGATACAGGGTTGCCTGAATGGTACACCAGGCCCCTGGGGGCCGCAGGGGACAGGGCCCATAAGGGGCCGCAAAATAGGTACTTTCAACCACAAGCCGCATTTGTAACCAAACTTTGGGTGGTAGATGCGTAAGAGGGACCTCAATGTAATTCGGGGGTCAAAGTCACATATGTAGGTCAAAGGTCAAATGATGTTAAATGTTTCTTTGGTTGTTATGGCGCCATTTGTGACTACTTGATGGTAAATGCTACATGTATAGTGACCTCAATGTTAAATTGGGGTCAAGGTCACATAAGTAGGTCAAAGGTCAAATATTAATACTAGGGCGTGCCTTGTTTTTTATAAAAATGGATGTCAGAATTTAATAAACTTGAAAAATCAGCTATACGTGTATGGCAAGGGGATGACAAAGTTGTTCGCAACTGGTGCATTTGGCTATGTGGGTGCCTAGATATCAGGGTTCAAGGGCAAAACTATACAATATAGCTGATGTTTTTTCCTATGGTACCATAGAGAGTTTGCGAGAACTCAGGTGAGGCGTCGTGCCCCCCGGGGCTCTTGTTTAGATATGTCATAATTTTTTTGTTTGGGTAT
>JZLH01S0557813.1:0-11305 GCA_001188425.1 Eucidaris tribuloides
AGCAACTTGCATTAGTGGATAAACAGTTTGAACTCAGCAACTTTGTTCCTTTGTTTTTTTTACCAAGTGGATAGTGGTCATGTTTTTAAGATCTGATATTTGAGAATTGGAAAGAGCAAAATCTTCCTTCCTAACTACAAGTTTTACTTGAAGACACTACATCATGTATTGAACTTTGTGGAAGTACCATTCAAAAATTGTCAAGCTGTGACATCATTCTGACCTACATAATAGTTTTTGAATGGACAAATAAATACACAAGAACATAAAGTTTAGACAGTCACCACTAGCAAAAAGAAAAATACACATATCTTATGAACATATGATTAAATACTCCAGTGGAGGAATAGTCTATTACATAACAGTCTATGGGGGGGGGGGGGAACTACAATGGTCCCTCATTGAATTTCAATTTTTAAAAGCACTTAACTCTTAACCCCAAAGTTGCAGATCAGCACCAACTAATGCACACAGTGTCCATAGAGGTTTAAATCCTCTGGCATGTTGAGAGTTAATGATCGTTTTGAACTACAATTTTTTAAGGGCTTTATTTTTAGACCTAATGTCATAGACACTGGTAGTATGAAGGATCATGTAGTAAGAATTTTTAAACTGAAACATTGTATTTTGCCTTTCAGAAACTAATTTTCACCAAAAATTGGGACAAAGAAATTGCACCCATCCCTGGTTGAGATATGATGTATGATGGCACCAGGGTCCAATTTTAGGGAAGGTGAAACTTGGTGGGGGGGGGGGGTTGAAATGTTGTAAAAAGCATGAAACCTGGAAAACGCCTGTGGTTTTCATCTATTTTGACAATATCAGGGGACAGCTCACCTGCCACTCACGCCTTACCCCCCCCCCGTACCCCGTCAATAGTAAAAAAAAAAAAAAAATGTACAAAACAAACAGGATCCAGTTTGCTCTTTCAAAATCTTCTTTTCATATACATGTACATGTAGTACGAGATGATAATACCACCTCAGGCCAGACTACGTCGCTGACAAAATTGTAGAAGCCGTCGACGAAACACTCCTCTGGTCAGGACACCAGTCTTCTTCATTATTGGTCTGCTGGAACGTAAGCTGCCTTGATTCGGTGAAAAACCTGAAGACAAGATTCGTTAACTAACTATTTTAACTGGCTTTTCAACAGGTTTTTACTGGGGCGGGGGGGGGGGGGGGTCAATTTGACCCTCCCTTCAGATCTCGGCGCGCAATCGCACGATCGCCGTGAAAATTTGCACGCGCATAGAGCCGGATGTAAACTACAAGACTGTATGGTAAAATTTTCGAAAAAATTATTTTTTCTATTTTTTAAGTAATTAATTATGCAAATAAGTGCATAAAATTATGGTTTCGCCGATAAATCACTTACAATAGATATTAGAATGTTAATTTTTGGTGAAAATATTCATTCTGACATTTCTCACAATTATCTATAAAAAATTTTGCCGAATTGGACTTAATTTCTTATGTATTTTATTGTTTTGTGAATTTCTTATGTATTTCCTTGTTTTTCGACCTTTTATTTTTCATTGTTTTTTCGATGAAATTTGTTGGAGACACTTTTGCAATCATAAACAGCATAAAATTAATTCATATAAACCAGTGAAAGCAAAAAGTAACCATACATTTATGATTTTTGGCTGAAAACACAATTTACAGTGATTTTGTACACAAAATCAGGTTTTTCAGCAATTTTTGGGTTGACATGCATGTATAAAAAGTCGCGCAGCGTCGTAACGGTATGTCCGATTTCGCGAAAATGGTGTCAAAAGATGCGCAAGACTCGAAAGTAAAAAGTCAGTGAGCGACGTCAAAAAATTTTGCGCAGCGGCACAGTCTCGAAATTCGTCGGGGGGGGGGGGGGAGGGAGGTCAAATTGACCCCCCCCCCAGTTATTATAGGGTTAAGACCGAGGGTCCAATGGACCGATTACTGAAGAGGGTCTGGTTGACCGATTTTTTAAAAGGGTCCAATAGACCGATTACCAGAAAGGGTACGATAGACCAATTATCGAAAAGGATATGATAGGCCAATTGTCAGTGGACCCTTTTGGTTAATGGGTTTATTTATTGGACTGTTTTTGATAATCAGTCATTTGGACTTATTCAAAAATCAATCTATCAGACCCTTGGTTATTGGACCTGCAATTTTATTGGACCTTCGATCTAGAGTACCTTCAGTCTATCAGACCTATGTGATAATTGGTCTGTCAGACCCTCGGTTTATTGAACCTTCAGTCTATCAGACCCTCTGTCTAGAGTACCTTAGGTCTACCATACCATTTGATAATCGCTTTGTCAGACCCTCAGTTTATTGAACCTTCAGTCTATCAGAACTTTGGTCTACAGTACCTTCGGTCTATTAGACCCATTCAATAATCAGTTTGTCAGACCCCCAGTCTATTGGACCTTCAGTCTATCTGACCCTCAGTCTATCAAACCCATCTGATAATCCATCTAGTGTACCTTCGGTCTAGTATCAGACCCATTTAATAATTGGTCTGTCAGACCCTCGGTCTATTGGACTTTTAGTCTATCAGACCCTCAGAATATTGAGCACTCGGTCTATCAGACTGTAACCCCTTTTCCTTCTGGAGGCCAAGATCAGTCGAGATTGTGTTCATGATTTGCACATCCTGAAATGAGCTTATCGAGCAAAATTAGCTGAAATCATTCATAATGTAAAGATTCACAAAAATCTTTACCTTTCACACAAGCCTTGGGGATCAAAAGTTAAGATTTCATGAAAATACATGGTAGTGCTGAAAAAATCCAAACAAAATGTGCCGCCATAACATAATGACAGTGAGCAACCCATGGCACTGAATTTCAAGTTTACACAGACTTTAAATTAGTCTGCAAGACCCCGAGTCGTGAATCATCTAGTGAAAACTGAGTACATGTTGATTAAAGCTTACAAGGTCAAACCAAATTCAAATTAGTGGGTGGAAACTACATTCAGCATCTGAAACTTAGACTATTGGTACAAAATATAACTTGAGCAATAACTCAGTTTCAAATGTTTATTGTTTAAATATACATGTATTTCAAACCTTTCACAACATATGAATCCAACAATGTGGACACTGTAATTTATGTACATGCTTCTTTAGTTGGAATAGATCTGAGTAAAATCCATTTTGTGTGCATGTGAAAAACAGTCTTTAAAGGGAATCAACAGGATTGAAGGGAGTTGTCAATTTGAGTGAATTAGTTTATTAATTATGTTATGAAAGCCAATCACTACTGTTCAAGGATTCTGCTGTGAAAGCATCATGCAGTCCAATGATTTCTGCCTTGTCAATTCTTTACACACTGAATTTATTCTGAGGGGATAATAATGACAATAATTCGTTTTCATATTTCCTTTCAATTTTGCTTTCCATTGTGGTATTGAAAATGGTAATTTCTGTCTATAGGTGTAAAGCACACTAGCTATGTTTTAGTGTCTCCTGTACAAAGGTGAAGGAGAAAAATAATTATTACGATTGTTCAATTCAATTCAACTTCTTTCATGGACATACAGTACTTACCTTCAATGCTGGCACGAGTATGCTTGATTGTATTCACCTAAACGAATTTGATACAAATCTTGGCGTTTAGATGTACACTCCAGTCGAAGTAAGTGCTGTTGATATTTGGCGTTTTTCACTTTGAAGAGCAATTCCAGAACTTGAACTTCACGGCCATGACAGTTTGCCAAATAGTTCTGTGATCACTGTAGATGTTATGTGATACCTGTATTTACATTTTCTTTTTATTAATGGCTTCGGGGGTTGATGAATTTCAGTCAAGTGATAGAATTCATTGATTTAAATACAATGGAAGAAATAAAATATTTGGATGTACACTCCAGGCGTAAGTGCTGTTGATATTTGGCGTTTTTCCCTTTGAAGAGCAATTCCAGAACTTGAACTTCTCGGCCATGACAGTTTGCCAAATAGTTCTGTGATCACTGTAAATGTTATATGATATTAAGTACATTTTCTTTTTTATGATGGCTATGGGGCTGGTGTAATTCAGTCAAGTGATAGAATTCATAGATTTAGATAAAAAGGAAGAAAACTAGAGCAATTCGGCTGCGCGCAGCCGATGGGGTATGCCTCCGCACCCCCATGCAATTCCAAACTTGAAATGTTCGGGGCATCGTGACCTTTGACCGTTCAACTCTGAAATCTCATTGCAATGCCCCATAATACATACTTCACCCAAGTTACATCAATATCCGACAAGTCCTTCTCAAGTTATTGTGGAATGACATTAAGTATGGGGCCTCGTGACCTTTGACCTTTCAATCCCAAAATATGATCAGTTCATTGGTGCCTTATAACACTTACTTCACCCAAGTTACATCAATATCCGATAAGCCGTTCTCATGTTATCATGGTAAAGACACTAAGTACGGAGCCTTGTGACCTCCGACCTTTGACCTTTTAACCCTGAAATCTGATCAGCTCATTGGTGCCTTATACTACATCCTTCACCCAAGTTACATCAAAATCGGACCAGCCATTCTTAAGTTAACATGGTAATGAGCCCAAATCAGACATGTATGAGGCCTCGTGACCTTTCACCTTTCAACTCCAAAATCAGTTCATTGGTGCCGTATAATACATACTTCACCCAAGTTACATCAAAATCCAACATGCCGTTCTTAAGTTATCGTGGTAACGAGCCCAAATCAGATGCATTTTAGGCCCTTTGACCTTTGACCTTTCAACACCAAAATCTAATCAGTTCATCGTTGCATCATAATACATACTTCACCCAAGTTACATCAAAATCCGATCAGCCGTTCTCAAGTTATCGCGGTAACGAGCCCAAATGAGACATATTTTAGGCCCGGTGACCTTTGACCTTTGACCTTTCAGCTCCATAATCTAGTCAGTTCATTGTTGCCCCATAGTACATACTTGATCCTAGTTACATCAAAATCTGATCAGCAGTTCTTAAGTTATCGCAGTAACGAGAACCGGTAACGGACGGACGGACGGAAGGCGTAGCGGACGCACAGACGGACAACCCGAAAACATAATGCCTCCGGCAACTTCGTTGCGGAGGCATAAAAAAACATGAGTGAAAGGGTCATGAAATCAGATTTAACATCTGTTCCTCTAATGTCAATTAATCTCTCCATGCCTTCTCTCTTATCCCCAGCCTTCTCCCACTGAAAGCTATCTTGACGATGGAAGACTTCTTTGAGACCCACAAAGCCATGGACAAGTTTGTTGGCAGAGGCAATGTGAAGCAAAGTTAACCCAATGGCTGCCGAAACCGGATGTACCATGTGTTAAATCTATGGGAAATGCAGAATCTCGGAAGCGATGGATTAATGATTTTTGTCAGGTGAAGTCAAATGTGATCACTTGTTGAACAGATGCACAGATATATATATGCAGATGGGTACTAATTTATATCTATTAATTTATCAAATAAAACAGAATGTTGTACAGTTTACTCTAGATATAAAGAAGTCCTTGGGACCCATCAAATTTGTTCTATATAATGAAATTTCTGTATATCAGGGTTGCAAAAACAATAAAATACAAAGGAAATCCAAGATATGGGACCAGAGATTTTACTTCTGTATAATGAAATTTTGTTATATCAGTGTTCTTTATAACGAGAGTGCACTGTATATGTGAAATGAAATATAGTGACCTTTCAAGATGAACACTAATTTATATATTTATCAAAATGAAATGACTGTGAATACAAGTGTACTTTAGTGAGATGAATGATTCTTGACAATTATGTCCAGCATTTTTTATCTGCCATGGAAGTTATGATCTTCTCCAGTTTTATTCCAAATTGTTTTCATTCGATGAAGATAGACTGTTATCTTCCCATTTTGGATTTTAGTCATGTGGGACCACAGTAGGTACCTACTGTAGTATGTAACTGAGTTGAGATGTTATGCAAGTTCCAATGCAGTTTGTGGTATTGCCAGGTAAACTAATGGTGCTAATTATTTACATTTTCTTTCTTCTATTGATTAAAACTTAATGACATGATTGGGAACACTTGAAAATGCCTCAAGAACCAAATGAGTTGAAACATATACCAACTACGATTATTCTATAACAGGACGTTGTGTCTGAATGGTCGTCGTATATCCATACGTCGTAAGAATATATGATAAGTCTGTTTGTCTGAAAGCGCTACAAGTCTGTTTGCCATTTGATGAGGTAATTTGCTTTTATATATCAACAACTCAAAGTCTGTTCTGCCATAAACACCTGAAAACAAAACCTAAAATAGTCCTGTATGGCACAATACCTACTAGTTCCCATTTCCACATAATTTTCATATTTAATGATATTCAGAAATCAAAATCTTAATTCTTTCTTGTTATTTGCCAGATTTTCTCGAACTTTCATTGATCTCTTTTGTGAACTTTCTTTTTCTATTAGACTTTACAATAAGGTGCTACTAAATTTGAACAGCTCATATTCTCATACCATTTTTTTTTGGTAGAATTGTATGATCTGTAGATAGAAGTGCAATTTATAATTAGTGCAATTATTCAAATCTAGAATGCTGCTGCTTGCATTTGATGCTAATGTTTGTAAGTGTTGCATGATATGAGCTTAATGACCAAATAAACAAATTGTTTTGTCAGGAAACAGTACTTTGAATGTTCGAAATGAAACAGATGGTACACACAAGTACTTCTTTACTTCCAAAGTTTGTGGGTCCTAATAAAGTAATGCATTTTTTAAATTAATGTTTTATCCATAAAATTGCACTAAAAACTTACACACCTGGGTCTACAGTCATTTCTTATCATTCAGTATTTGAACAGATTGATCGAAAAATGGGTCAACTTCACTAAAGTAACTTTGGAGAAAAATTGCTCGAACTTGTATATGCGCTTATGGAAAAATAAAAGTAAAAGCCACAATATTTTGTACTTGCTTGTGGAATTTGGTTTGAAATTTCATACAATCGTGAGACAAGTAGGTGGTAAATGAGTAGATGTTAATAACTCAATTTCGGTGAAAACAGAGTTCACCTGTTTTGCGTTTAAACTCTTCATTTGGTTTGGAGTATTAGTGAGGTGAGGATAATATTTGGGGTGACTTGGCATTTGCTTCGGCGAAAAGAGTTAGGGTTAGGGTTGTCATTGGGTTTCCAGTTTGGAATAGAGTTTGAGTTAGGGATCAGGAATGGGTTTGAGTTTAGGGTTAGGGTAGCCTTTTGACAAGGACCTCTCGCCGTATGGGGGAACCCAGCCGAGCGCGACACTGCGAGTGCCTTTCAAGATCTGCTTCGCATCCTTATGTTAGACCTTTAAATTATCAGGTTTTGCTACCTCAATTTGGTAGCAAAAATTGACCAATCTGTGTGTCTACTTGATCATACCATGAATATGCAAATCCTACTGAGACGATGTTCACCTAGACTGAAGCTGTACCACAAGTCGATCTGGACGCATTCACTATTTCAGTATACACCAAAACCTGTCTATAGTGGCCACCCAAAGGAAACAAAAAGTGTGGCCATAATAAACAGGTGGCTGCTATACACAGGTTCTTTAACACATGATTTGTCTCCAGGGGAATCATTTTAGTGGCCACTATAGACAGATTGATTTCACTATACGAGGTGGGTGCTAAGACAGGTTATATGATTAATGATATATAAGGATTTCTACAGCTTTTAGCACGCCAAAGCGGACCTCATAAAATCAAAATTTAATCAATAATGTTGAACTTGCTCTATTTAAACAAAAAATGTCCTAATTTGGGTATTTGATGGTCTTTGTCAGTGTTGTAGTCGAGTCACCACGTTCTGAGGCCAAGACCGAGTCCGGGTCACTACCTTTCAAAATATTGTAATATTTTAGGGCATAGTTTTAATCTTTTTAAATTACTTTGAAACCTACAGTCAATTAAATACAATCATTTAACCAATGAACCATTCATTCAAATCAACCAATTACTGAAATTTATTAATTTTGGAAAAATTCAAAAAAAGTAAAGCAAAAGCTGCTGACTTTGAAGTAAACAATATTTGATGTAAATGACTCAGTCATCAGAACATTCAGCTAATAAATAGGCATTGACTTTCACAGTGCCTGTCTTGTTTCAATACATAGAGCAGCGACATCATAGAGAAACATCGAGCCACATGAATAACTGTGTGAAACTTACGGGCTGGGTACTGTAGATTGAAGTGATCAGAAGTGAATTTAGCTTCAAGTTATATTTAGATTTCCATTATTCTTTTTGGAATATTAGTTAACAATACTTCAAAATGAATGTCCAGACAAATCAAACAGGGTTTATTCTTGGATTCACCACATTCCATAAAATCTTTCGGCCTCGACCCGAGACACCGAGGCCGAGGATGAGTCCGAGTCACAGGATTACGAGGCCGAGGACTGGCAAAGTCGGCCTCGAGTCCTCCAACACTGGTCTTTGTTATCTTGTTTTGTAGTCACCAGCATTGATGGAAAATGTTTTCTTCCACTGAATAATCGACAATGCCAAGATGGATGTCGGTAGCGTGCACATCCATTGGTCCACTGGAACAGAGATTGGTGGTTATTTCTGTGGTCATGTATGATAATTACTTTTTGGACACGCAAGGCAGATCTCAAAAGGCCCTCACGCTCAGCTGGGCTCACCCATTCAGCGAGAGGGCCTTGTCAAAGGGCTAGGGTTAGGGTTGAGGTTAGGGTAGGTCACTGGTGTCCAATATAATCGTCGGAGCAATTGTCACCAGAGCAAATGTGGTGGTCTGGTGGAATCCACATTTGCAGCATTTCCTGTGATCATGGGTGCAAATGCTCATATACAGTGCACTCTCGTTATAAAGAACACTGATGTGACAAAATTTCAGTATAAAGAAGTAAAATCTCCGGTCCCATAAGTTTGATTTCCTTTGTATTTTATTGTTTTTGCAACCCTGATTCAAAGAAATTTCGTTACAAAGAAATTTTATGGGTCCCAAGGACTTCTTTATATCGAGAGTGCACTGTACATAAAAAAGGCAGGGAATCTCATTTGCACAGATCCCCGTAGACCAGGAAAAGATAATTCATACCCGTAGGCTATTGATGAAGGACATGTCTGTGAAATCTGGGGGTCAGTAATTACCTAGAATTTGAAAAATGTGAAAGGAAAACAATGGCCGTTTAGTGTACGTTCTATGGCAGGATTTTTTTTTCTCGCGAGGAAAAATTCAAATTAAGAGTCTAATGGTCACTATAATTCTAGCAAAACTGAGTTTCTAGCTCCTTTGCTTTGCTAAAGGTTCTCAGATGGTATTTTCTTCTAAATACCAGTGTATTTACACAACGTTAATTTCAAGGCATGAAAAAGAGATTTTTGGTCTTTTATATTTTAAAATTTGTGATTAGGATAGTCTATACACATTTATAAACCAAATGTTTAAACTGCATGTATGTTGTGTATTCAAAGTAATTTTGTGTGTGAGAATTTCAATCATCCAATGCCAGAAGTGTGTGTGTTTGTGCTTTGAAACTACCAAGCACACCCTTCAATGTTGAGTGACTAAATTTTGTACTCAGAGATATGACTATTTTTGTGTTGAAAAGAAATAATTATTCAATATTTGTGGAGCACTGATAACTGCAGATTTGTGCGATTGATTTAATCTGCAGTAATCAAAATGAATTTATGATTATGATGGTGCATAATGAATGAACTTGCCAGAGTATATTTTAATTTATAAATATTCAGTAGTAGTAGTATGTACTACATTTTACTACATGTATTTTTTTTTTTTTTGTGAATTGTGTTTTTATCAGATACCTCATAATCAGCTTTAGTACTGCTGTACTTTGTCTACGTTGACCTAGTACGTTATTGGCACTATGGTTATGTGTACTCGGCATTAATGTTTGTACTTGAAAATATTTTGTTATGACAATAATTATGTAATGCTTCAACTGGCCTTAATACTTGACTTGTTAGCTTTCATCAGTTCAAGTTACAGGCAGGGTTCCCATCACTTCAGGAGAACAAAATTCCCTGATGAAAGTTAAAATTTTATGATTATAAATTTGACATATTTCTTGCTTTGCCTATATTTCTTCCTCGTTTTGCGTCCATGGTGTGGAGTGCCAGGGATGGAGTCGAGGCTGACAGTTCCGAGTTACAAGGCCACTGGAAAAATATTTTCCCATAGACTTTGTACACATGACTCGGTCCAAGGCCAAGGCCAAGGCCGGTAAAATCTGGCCTCGAGGCCGGCCTTGACTCCATCTCTTGTATGGACACAAGGCAAGAAAGTCGGACCACTGGACAAACTGAGTTCCCTGATTTTTCCCTGATTTGAGGGAGTTTTATCAAATTTCCTGACCTTTTCCTGACTGGAAAAGGGGGGGGGGGGGAGAGGGGGAATCTTTTTCCAAGTTTTGCCTGATTTCCAGGTTGGCTGGTAACCCCTACAGAATTGGACGAAAGCTAGCCAATCAAATACATGTATTAGGTTTGTTAGTGTTAAAGGAAGATGTCACTGGCAACTAACAAGAATAAGAATAAGAAATTCTTTAAAATTTAATGCATGCTATATTCTGTATTCTTACCTTTGCAGGTGCAGTATAGCAAGGAATAGGATGTTATGCAACAAACAGTCATACCAAACATTTAAAACGGATATATTTTAGTACATTTCTTTCCCTGTGCCGAATTCTTCTTCGATTTGGGGGTAACTGTCAGTTCTTTTCACTCAGTCAGATCACACGTACGCTGGCCTTGAACCGCCTGATGCATGTTAATTTATGCACTTCTTGAATCAATAAGTTCCTCCCCCTGTAGCTGTTTCGGCGATCTTAGACTATGGGACAATTTCGCAAAGACGTAAATTAACAGAAATTTACTGATTGATAGGGCCTTACTGAGGGTAAGTGTGACACAGTACCCCTTGTTTAGGCTGTCTATATCACCATGTACCATAATTCTCACAATAATCACAATGTCAATTTTTTTCTTAACTTCTGTTGCCGGCTACATCTCCCTTTAAAACAATCATGAATTACCCATTTAGTGAATATTTTCTGTCTCAAAGATGTATCTACATTTATTTTGAACTGTTTCAGTAGTGAATTCTATGTAATCAGAAATTTTATTTCATTCAAGATGTCAAAATCTATTTATTAATGAAAAGTAATGTGCATAGAATAAGCTATGTGCACCTGAGTACTGTGTTTTATGTTAGCTGGTTTAGCCATTCATTTGTTTGTGTTTGTAAAGTTTGTGTAAAAAAAAAAAAGTGTTATTTTAAAAAGAATCATAAATTTGATTTAATCAGTTTATCAGTTCTTGA
>JZLH01S0557813.1:21746-36870 GCA_001188425.1 Eucidaris tribuloides
TGAACTTTGACCATAACATTGAAATTGCTATAGGGCATGTACTGTTCCAAGTTTGGTGACACTTGGACTAATGGTTGCAAAGGTATTAACCCCAGTAGAAATTTTAATATTTGACGTTATTTGAAATTGCCCTACAAATGTGACCTTTGACCCACAAATAATATTAAGGTCCCTGTAAATAATCCAAGTTTGGCTACAAACGGAATTACGGTTAGAAAGTTACCAACCCCAGTAAAAACGTGCAGGTAAATTTTAACATTTGACCTCATTTCAGTGTCATGACTTAAACTGAGCTCGGTCTTGTAGGTCAGTTTAGCAGACAATTTTATTCTCTCAACATAAACACCAACACCAAAATCACCAAATGTCGTAAACTTGTCAATTTGTCCTTGTGATGTGCAGGTATCCATTTGCTAGGGCCTTGGATGTAAAGTCTCAGTGTTACCAGATCCCAGCAGAACAATATCACCAAAAAGCATGTGAAAAATCACCAAATTCAACCAAAAATCCCCAATTTTGAACATGCCAGAAATAAGGGCTAATAGTTAATACTTTCAGTTTATATTGCAATTAAGATCGTTTGGATATTCACATTTTCAATTGTGTTTTTTATAATTGCCTGTGCTGTGCATGAGCATGCACAGTCAATTAATTGTGTGTGTGAATGTGTGCATGCGTGCGCATTTGCGTGCATCTGTAAACCTGTGTGTGAAATGCCAATAAAACCAACAAACACAGCTGCAACAACAACATGTGTATAGACGTACATGACCCTCCCTATAATGACACTGCACAACACAATACAGTCAGATATACAGACCTTAGTGTTAGAAAGTTTGTAAAAACTGAAGAAATTATGCATTATTTATCAACATTGTTGCTTTTCCTCAGATTACCAGAAAATCACCAATAATCACCAAATTCCTCTTTTGTTTTTCAAAATTTCAAAATCACCAAGGTCCTTGAAAAATTACAAAAAATCACCAATTTGGTGACTAGGGATGGAGTCGAGGCCGACAGTTCTGAGTGACGAGACCCCTGGAAAATGTTGTTCCTATTGACTTTGTACGTGAACATGCGACTCAGTCCGAGGCCAAGGCCAAGGCCTGCAAATCAGGCCTTCAGGCCAGGCTCGACTCCATCTCTACTGGTGACGGGGTATCCATTTGCTTACTGTTCATGGAGCTGAGGATGCTTTGCAGATCGCTCAGCTGTATGGCAGGGGTGGTAGAGGGCGCTGTCGCAGCCCTCGTACCCGTCTGCGTGGTTGGCGTCGTCTGCGCAGTGGTGGCCGTGGACGCTGGTGTCGTTCTCGCTGTCGGAGTGGTGCTGGTCGACGAAGTGGTCGTCGGACGAGGTGCCGGCGAAGACTGAACACGGGAGGGCCTGCTTCATGATGACATGGATGGAAATAAATGTAATTTGTATTTATTTATTTATATATTCATTCAACTATTCATTTATTCATTTATTCATTCATTTACTTATTAATTTAGCGATTGATTGATTTATTTACCTTTTTATTTATCTACATGTATCTTTTTATTTATTCATTCATTTATTTTTAGGTTGGGGGAAGGGGGCTAATTCTGAATGTGATCTGCTGATATACAGTGTGTCCCAGAAAAAAGGAAACCGAGATTGATGAAGATATTATTATATGTTAATAACAAATATGACAAAAAATTTGTGCATAGTTGGAAAGCATATTTTCTCTTCTTTAATTTGATATCAGTCGCAGAGATTTCCAGTCACGCATGACTGAACAAAGACAATCAGAAGGGACACAGGTATAAAATCATTTGCACGAGCAAATTTGAAATTCAAACTGTCACGCTTGAATGTATTTAGAATATCTTCGATATTGAAGGACATAATTAAAAAGCCTATTCTATCTTCTTTAGTATGATACCTCATTTATGAAAAATGAGCGATGCATGAGTGAAAAAAGACAATTTGAAATGCTGCTTGTTTTCAGAAATGTTCCAAAATGCATTCATTAACTCTGCTTTCTGGATTTGGCAGCCAGAAACCAAGAAATTACATGTACCTCACTAACATGATTCGCAGCCTATTGTTGTGCCCCGAGCAAGATATTGTGTGAAGTCAGCTGTGCGTGAACCTTTTGTTCAGCTTGCCTCAAAAAGCTCAAAATGTATTCATACTGAAAATCACGCTAAAACAGGCATGTTTTAATTTAACTTGTTCTCCGTCATACGTTATTCATTTTTTATGCATGAAGTGTCAGATAAAATAAGAAATATTGAATATTCATGTCATGCTTTTAGTTTTTTTAAATAATTACATTTACTACCCCGAAAATGGACTCAAACATGGAATTCCTGCGTGCAAATGAAATTTTGGTAGCATCAATATTCATTGTTTTAATTCAATCATGCGTGAGCAATGAATAATATGTTGTGTATCAAATGAAAGAAGAGAAACGCAGCTTTACAAACATACCCAATTCATAAAATATATTGTTTATTATGATGGAATATTTTTGCCATGAAATCCGGTTTCCTTTTTTCTGGGACACACTGTATATAACACATTAAACATTATAAGGAATATGATGGCTCTAATGATTTTGTTGTTATGTTTTGCACCTTTATATGGTTTCAATTTCTCTCAGGGTCATACTTTAATTTAATGGAATACTTGTTTATCATCAGGTAAACAAATTCTGGACAAATCTTTCCAGACTGAACATTGCCTGGCCATTGTGCACACTGATATATGTTTGAACTTATTTGGTTCTCGAGACATTTTTTTATTTCTCCCAGTCATGCCAATGCCATTCAACCCATTCCCTCTCAGATTCTGTCATTTCCATAGAGTGTATCCAATTCCCCTAGCCAGTGGGTTAAAGATAAGATTGAGTACTTGCAGAACAACATAATTTTAGTATGAACTGTTTTCCAGCCTTCTGTGAACAGATGGTATTCTGAAAACGTCCCTATAGTACAGGAGAGAGTAAAACAACAAAACACTTGATTTTTGACAAATCCTCTACATACATGTAAATCCACACGGCTGACGAAGTACTAACACAGAAATCAATGTCGGACAGTGTTAATTGTTGATATTGCAACTGAGGGGTACGGATGTGAAAACTTCACCTGTTTAAACTGCCTATCCGACAACTTTTTATTACATTTGAAGTGTATTATTATTTGCATTATAATGCAAATGTAATATACTTTCACCTGGAAATCAATAAAATGTGGAATTTTGATGAAAGATTTTCCATCATCAACTAAGACTGTTCATTCTCTTTAATACTCACACAGGTGTATCTCCAGCACTCTGTCCACCTCCTGGGCGACCAGCTCCAAGCAGGCCTGGCATTCCTAGGGATCCTGGAAACAGACAAATTTATTATTATCGATTTGCCATCTTTACAAATGACAGGGACTAGAAAAATGAACTTAAAGAGAATACACAGTACTGGATGAGTACTTGCACAACAACATGATTTCAATATCAGCTGCTTTCAAACCTTCTGTGAACAGATAGTATTCTAAAAATGTCACTATAGTACAGGAGAGAGTAGTTGAAAACAACAAAACACTTTGTTGAAAGATTTTCCATCATCAACCAGTACTGTGTATTCTCTTTAATCACTATTACCCATAGGCATCCAGCCCCATGAACCGATACGCATGTAGATGATCCAGGGCCCAGGGGTAAGGTGTGAAGTCATGAGAGACTGCATTTACACGGTGATACAAGACTATAAACCCTCACCTTCACCTGTACCATTTTAGATATGTGACCACAACACCAGGTTTGCACCCTGCACTTTTCAATGAAGTGTGTGGGTTCTTTTGCATGCTTAGGTGTTTCTGTCTCAACACGAGACGCCCAGCTTTATGTCCTATCCAAGGGATGGGATTATGGGGATAAAGTGCCTTACCCAAGGACACAACTGCCACGACGATGGAGCGGAACATGGACCTCTAGGTCGGGAACCCGAAGTCTTAAACTACTAAGCCATGACGCTTCATCCATATGCATTTCATAAAAACTTTCAAAAATTATATCTCTTAAATGGATTATCCAATTTTAACTGTTAAGTTTCCACAAATGTTTTGCATGTAATGATTCAAAACATTTTTCTTGTACAGTCCCCACTTAAAATTCAAAATGGATGTTCATACAGTGTATGATTGCTTAGCAGTCGATTAACCTTGTGGATACAGCACTAGCTATCAGTAATATATACAGGGCTTGACACTAGCACTTGCCCGCTTGCCTGAGGCAAGTAAAATTCCATGTCGGGAAAGTAAAAAATCAATGATAACCTAAAATTTACCTGACCAAATGAGGAAAACACATTCACAAATATTACACAAGGTAAACAAAATATGATTGCGTGAATACTGTGAATTTGTCTTCAGTTAATTTTAGTGCTAAATTTCCTCATTATTTTGTTGACTGTACTTCATTTACTGTGTTTAGTTTGGAAGCTTGACTGTAAACATCAACTGTTTGATGTCTGTCTATATGATTGTTCCATTTCATGTGTCATTGATGATGGCTTGGCTTCACAAGCAGGCTTGTGCAGAATTATGACATTTTACAAAGTCCTTTTTAAATCAACACACCTTTTGCAAACCCCAGTATGAAATAAGTTTCAATGCCATAAACAAGGGCCTTACTGGTTAAAATTAGTGAGAAACAATGTTTTTATTAATTAGTATTTTCAGGCAAGTACATCTTTCTTTTAGGCAAGTAAAGATGTGAAAGTGACCGTTTGGCAAATGAATTAAAAAGTTAACATGGAGCCCTGCATACTGTATATTATGTGTAATAGAATCTCCTTCAAAATTTTGTTAATTGTGTATAAATCCTTATATGGCCATGTTCCTAGTTACATAACAGAACTGCTTCAACTCAAAGTCCAGTTAAACAGTCAGCCCACGCAATTCCACAGATACACTTCAAATTCCCAATGGCAAAACAAAAATCACTCTCAGGGACCATACACTTGCCATTGCTGCCCCAAAACTGTGGAATAGCTTGCCCATTGAAATTTGTAGCTCACCCTCCATAAATGTCTTCAAATCTAAGTTAAAATCATATTTGTTCAATTAATGTACATGTATTCTGGAATCAGCTCCCTTTCCACATTCGTGAAGCCCCTTCTGTGGACACATTCAAATCGCTCCACCCGTCTATTTTTGTTTGTAACCACCCATCATTCTCATTGGCCACCTGTGTGGGGCCTGGTAGCCTCAATGCTAGAGCTCCTGTGAATAATGTACTGACTGGGCATATCCCCAGAATTGTCAGGGAATTGAGCAGCAACAGTCTACCGGGCCTCACACAGGTGGGTCTAGGAATTGCGATGGGTGGTACTAGTACTTCCCAAATATTGTTTGTTTTTAAGTTGTGATAATTCTTACAGCGCCAAGAAACTGTTGTATTAGGTGCTATATAAATGTTATACATTAATATTATCATCATTTTGTGTAAAATTAAGTAAACTGGAGCTCCGAACAAGTGCAGCTTAATATATGCACATTCAGTAAACTTCACCTAAATCAAATCACTGAGAACCACACAAATCACGTCGACTTAGACAAATTTTGAGTTACAGTTTTGTATACTATTCTATGTTCTATGTTAGAGATGAAGAAACCTGTATAGGGAAATGGATGCTGTCAAAAATGAGAATGGCAGAGAGGGAATGAGAAATTTATGATACCTTTACAGTCATGCTGACAGGCAGAGATCAAAAGGTCAACCCATTATTAAGACCTTCAAGAATGATAGATGTGGCCACTTCGACCTATGCAAATGATTTTACACGTTTGCTCCCTTTTGGACTCGAAAATATGTTCGAGATAGGCAATATTGCATTTAAAAAAATCGACTTAGAAGAAAAACTTCCCATTGAAAAAGCACAGAACAAATTGGGACTGTCAAAAATATTTGACATACATGATGATTCGACTTGTGCAATGTTGAATTATGCAAAGTCATCTGTAGTAGCTGTGCTATATAAATTTGTTTATTATCATCATGTAAAGTCCTTACCGAGGCCTCCCAGGGCACCACCGCTAAGCAGCTGCATCATCTGTTGTTGATCCATATTTCCCAGCATGCTTTGCAAACTCCCTTCACCTGAGAAATGGAAAGCAAATGCGGTACTAAAGTTTGTGCCAGAAATGAAAATGTCATGATATATTGTGTTCAATTTCAAAGAAAACTGTCAAATATCAACCAAGGGTATTACTAGTTTACTACCAACAATCACTATAAATTGAATGGAAATTGCACAAATAAAATCAATGGTTACATTATAATTCTTGTTCATAACATACAAAAAAGTTTTCTTAAATTTTCATGACATGTCATACAATATCTACATTCCTGAGACCACAGATATAATCTTTTATACAAGAGAAAACTAATTACTAACATGTTTTACTCAAATTAATATGACTATTTAAGTAATGCATGTACATTTCTCTTACAAAATTTTTATAATATACATGTACATTGGGAAAAATGTACAGATAACATTAAAAGATTCATTCAGAGAAATTCTTTTCTTTATCAATAAAACATGTTTACATTAAGTTCGTAAAATCATACCCAGAGTCCCAGACCTTGCTTACTTGTTAACCACCAATTTATAACAATTAACTAATTATTTTTTTATTAACAATACTTATTACTACTACTACTACTACTACTACTACTACTACTACTACTACTACTACTACAACTACAACTACTACTACTAATACTACTACTACTACTACTACTACTACTAATAATAATAATAATAATATTAATAGTAGTAGTAGTATTGAACTGTTTTCATAGAGAAGATATCAAATATCACTCTTATGCACACACTCTGGGAAGGAAAACAACAGAAAAAGACAACAGTTTGACCATCAACAAAATAAAATCATTCAATTTTTCAACAAGAAAAATATCTTTAAGAGCAGTTTTACCTGATCAATAGTTTTTGATATTTTTATCAGCCACTTACCAAGCCCAGCTCCAAGCCCTGCCAAATCGGCCGGGAGGCCTCCCCCACTTCCCCTCCCACCCCCTCCAAGGCCGGTGGAGCCTGGGGCAGGGGGGTTATTCAGCATCTCATTGACCTTCTTACAGTGTTCATCATCCTTGTCCGTCTTGGGCTCCTGAGAGTTACACAGAAGCAACAACAAATGTCATTGTCACACTTATTACACATGGTTCCTAGCATTCTAGTATGAAAGCTGAAACATTTGCTTTTGCATGTGTGTGTATGTGTGTTTTTTTCTCTCTCTCTCTCTCTTCTTTTTGTGCTTATTTTTATGTGGTTATGTTTTCTTTTGTTAGGGGATATTTTTGTGTTTGGATTCGGCTTTTTGCCTTTTTCATATGCTCACTTTACTTTATTAAGCAGTAAGTGACCAACCGATCAACTGATACTTCAAATATTCATACATTTCACTGGTTATAAAGAACATGATTGGGAATGACGGACACATGTCCATTATGGTCAGAAATTTGTTCATAATCATATACGAAAAATGTCATCTAGGACTTCACCTTCCAGCTCGGTGCTAGAAAAGAGAAGGCAGACAAAAATTGTGAAAAACAACATGTACTCAATACTGTACCTGCATCCAAAAGAAGAATTTTCGAGCAGATAACTTGAACTTGAGAATGTATACTCGGCCAGTGGTGCATTGCTGAACACGCTTAAATTCACAGTCATCAGGGAAAATGATCAAGTCCTGGGAAAAACAAGGTAAAAAGGCAAAAAAATTCCAGCATACACTAAATTATTGGTAGATTTTAATGTCAACCTTGATACCACAATACATGTAACAAGAGTAAGTACTGTAGTCGACTTCTACTTCAAAGTAGTCAACACCACAGTTCAGTCACACATGGGGACAATTACTCTATACTTTTGTGTACAAAGTAATGAGTGGTTGTTTTCATGCAGTCGTGGCACAAGAATGTGCTCTGAAATTCACCTTTCTACTAAACAAAATTATACTGTATGACCTCAACATATAAATAAATGAAGGACTCATCGCTTCAATTTCATTTTTTAATTTTTCAAAATTTCTGCCCAGTGTCCAGGTGAACAAAATTTTGTCCAGTTTTGGCGGGACTGGATCATTCAATCCACACAGTGCAAACATTTTCCAGTGTTGGGCATATGTGGTCAGTGTAGGTGTGAGTTCAGTGAACATTCAGATAAAAGTCTTTTAATCAACTATTAGTCTCATGTGACAAACTGACTTTATTCAAATCAATTATCAAATTTAACATGTTTTTTTAGGCAAGGCTCTGGCAATCTAGTCGATCTAGACTAGACCTACATGTTCCAGTTCTGAAACTGATTGTTCTGCAGTTCTGTAAACTCAATACTTTATGGATAAAAAGAGGAATTGTGACAGTACCATCATGGCATGACTGAGTACAGACCCACCCATCAGTAGGGGCGCATGTCCAATATCGGAGATTATTTCCAATGTCGGAGATTATCTCCGATATCGGAGACTATTAAACGGGTCATCAACACTTGGCACAAAGAAAATCTCCAATATTGGAGATTGTTTTTCCAAAACATGGTCCCAGGCACAGTGGTGGAAACAGATTTGAATTTGCATAGGGTCTAATAGAAATTTATTAATAATTAATAACAATATAATGACAAAAATAATGACAAGTCATAAAATATACTGGTATCGATATCATCAGCATGATCACATCACATCATATCTGGTACGGAAGAATAGGATTGGTCCTGTAGTATTCCGGTCTGGACTTGTAGTGACTGGAAACAGTAGTTTAACGTTGAACTACAGTGTACATGTATTTGTAGAACGTGCGTTGAGAACAGAGGTTTTAAATTTTTCCCCCCTCCAGTGTTTGTCCAGTAAAACTCTGCTATCGATAATTGCTTTAAAATGTAAACAATTGATAATTACTTGGCAAGTAGACGGTGAATTTTCAAAGTAGACGGTCATCTGGGAATATGATATCCCTCGAGGATTCTGAATATCACATTCCTAAGACTAAGTTGCGATAACCTAATCCCCACTGCCCCGAGGTAAATAAACAATAAAAGTCTCCAATTTTGGAGACTATCTCCGAAATTGGAGATCAGAAATTGTTAGAAAAGTCTCCGATATCAGAGTCTCTCCGAGAGTGGAGAGAATCTCTGATATTGGACGTGCGCCCATACTGCCCAGGCGAGTACTCGACATGCTCCAGTCAATTTTGAAATTCCTACAAAAATATATGTGATTTAAGTTAGTGTTGCTGAACTTACGTTAGAAACTGAATGCCCTAACACTACAGTCATTAGCTCAAGTTATGAGCAAGTTATGTTGTGCCTTCACATGGCCCTGGCCTGAACAAAGTGACTCGTGTGACACATTCAATTTCAATTTCATGACAGACAGTTAGATCTAACGTTACATGTAACTTACTCATCAATTTCAAATCATAAGTAGTACTCATTGGGGTTTCAAGAAATAAACCTGATGTAATTGTGGAAACATTATCACACTCTACTATTTCAGTAATATTAATATTTACAAAATCTTACATCGACTACTGTGCCGGTGGTTCGATCTTTCCAGCAGAAGTGCATGAGAGAATCGTCCGATTGGTACAGGTACAGGAGGCCCTTTCGCTTGTCGGGGGTTACGGTCGTCCCTTTCAATTCCATTTTTCCAGCTCGAAACTCCACCAGATTTTTGCTCGTGGAGCGGGAACCTGCTGCAGAACTGCCAAATAATGCACCTGACATGGCTGTTTTAATCTTTTAACTCAAATTAATGTAAATGAAAACGGTAAAGTAACTTAGATTTTATCAGACTCAACGTTCAACGGCTGTGCAAACTCGATCCTGTTGCAATTGCATGCATGACAGTGATTTGCACCTACACGTAATTTCTTTTTTAACATTGCGAACGGATGAAAAGCGTGTTATACCAATGGAGAATTTAGCAAAACGTAGAATTAATATTTAAGCAATAAATCGGGATAAAAATGTAACTAAAACAAGAAATAGATTAAAAATAAAATGTTGAATTTTCAATATCTTAAGAAATTGGATAATTAATCAATTTTGGGGTAGTCTTAGGGTAAAGTTTTTACTGCTTCCCGTACTGTTCTGTATGAAAAAAAATAACTTCCTGCACACAACCTCTTTACCAGTATCACAGGGACCACTTTCTCACGAACATGTAGGCCTAGATCATAGAGTTATAGATAATCCAACTCTATGGCCTAGATCTACAGAGCTATAGTTTGTGTGCTGTTTTGCTAAATGTCTAACTGGGGGGGCTTCAAGCATGCCTAACAAAACAGTGACATTTCAATGCACCTGACTCATTGCATAACCCATTGAATTGAAGTCTTTTCTTCATTTTTGGAAGCCCCCCAGTATGGCTGACATAAACTCCAGCGTTCTGAAACCGATTTGGTCTATACAGTGTGTCTCAAAAATAATTGTGCAAGTCAAAAGCGCCCTCTTAGGTAATGAGAAAACATTTTTGTGACGTCATGCTTACATCACCATCAAGGGCATAGTCTTAGTTTTCAAATGCCGTTTGTTCTGTTCAGTTTGCTTGTTTTAATCCTGAGATATGTTCAGTTAACAACGAAAAGGTAAAATCACAAATGTGCCACTTTTACCATCAGTCAATATAGCATCAGGCCCTCTTTCCGTAAGAATGACAAAACTTTTTGAGACGTGCTGCAGCATGTCTCAAAAATTTCTGCAAGTAAAAAGCGTCCTCTTCGGCAATTAGAAAATATTTTGGTGACATTATGCTCACATCACCGTCAAGGGCAGCTTTTAAATGTCATTTGTTCTGTTCAATTTGCTTCTTTTGATCTAGAGATATCTTGTAAACAATAAAACGGTGGAATCACAATTGTGTCACTTTTACTCGGGACTGTAGTAAAAGTGGCACAATTGCGATTTTACCCTTTCTTATTTAAATTAACATATCTCAAGATTAAAACAAGTGAATTAAACAAAACTAACGATATTTGAAAGCTAAGACTATGCACTTGATGTTGACGTAAGCATCATGTCACAAGAGTATTTTCCAATTGCCAAAGAGGGCGGTTTTCACTTGCACAATTTTTTTTGAGACACATGCATGGGCGTAAATCCGTTCCGAGGAGTGGGGGGATGATCGATGAAATTTCCAAATTTTGGCCCAAAATTTTTGGGGACACCCCAAACTCAAGGGCTATTTTCTTGAAAAGGGGACACCTACAACGTGCAAAAATACCACTATCTCTACCCTAAAATTGGTATAGCTTTTATTGTGATTACATTTTAGACCTTTCACATAATGTGTTTCTCGATCTTTTTGCTGTAATATAAAAACACTAGATATCATAGCAATGGATTTTGCAGTTGGGTTTTCATGACCTATATCAATGAACGAGCGAGCGAAGCGAGCGAGAAAATTTTTAGGACCTGTGAGAATGCATGGTGTCTAATAACATCTTATACAAGTGGAAAATGTTTCTGAAATGTCTCAAATTTAGAGACTGAAAAGACCTCCAAACATATATATGAAAAATTGGCGAGCGAGCGTAGCGAACGAGCCTGAAAAAAAATTAAAGTAAGTTGCTCTAAGACGTTTCAAATTCGGGGCACAAAGTAAAGAGGAAAAGGAAGCATTAAAAAAAACAGTATCACTTATACGAAAGGCGGTAGCGGCAACTAAATTAGAACAGGTGCCTCTAAAATGTGGAAAAAGGCCATTGTCACAGGGGAGGCTTATCAGACGTGGAAAAATTGACAATTGCTAAAGAAAACGATGGCGCTCCTTATGTCCTCATGTGAAAATATCTGAGTTTGTTTTCTACATTTTGTTGATAATAAGATGTTTAATTAGGCCTACATTTTGCGTTATCTGTGCTCTGAATAGGGATATGGATAGAATGCCCATTTGGACCAATGGAAAACACGTTAGTAATGAACATGAATGAGAGATATTAAACTGGAAACATCAGGATATTCAGATAACAATATCGTTAGCATGCTAATAATTGAATAAACACAAACAAATATTGAAAAGTGGAGGTATATTTGTACAGAACATCCCCTTCCTTCCCGAAAAGTGGTGGGATATATCCCTCAACCCCCCTCTTTCCCGAAAAGTAGGGGGATATATCCCTCAACCCCCCTCCTCCCAATTTCCCAATTTACGACAGTCTTCTTTAATTCGGGCAGTTGGGATTGCTGGTCTTTGCATGTCTGCCAGTATAATACTTCATTCTAAAACCAATGTTTTGAATAAATATAGGTTAAAAGTCGGAAATATACACAATTTCAAAATGGTCGATTATAACTATAATATCATGCAGTGGAGACTACCTTGAAAAACGAGGCCATACGCAGGAATTTTCCGTGCCGAAATGTTCAAATTATTGAGGGAAAGTGCAAGCGAGGGAGCGAAGCGACCGAGCCAGGAGCTTTTGAGTTTTTTAGAATTAAAATTGGACAATCTTAAGCATTTTAAAGGCAGCAATGTTATCAATGATTAATTAATAAAAAAATTATATTTTTTCTCGAAAAGGTGGGGGGGGATGATTGTACAGGCCACCCCCCCCCCCGCCTCGAAAAGTGAGGGGGATATAACCCCCGCATACCCCCCCCCCGGGATTTTTGCCAGTGGACACATGTAGACTATTTCCTTTGACTTGCTTTAGCTCCGTTCACAAAAGGATAGGCCAATGGGTAAATCACTGATGTTTGAAAAAGAAAAGAAAAACAAAACTTTGTTCTACTTACAACAATTTCAAGTAGGCCTATAATTAATTCGAGTTTCTTTGTCCAGCATAGTTCAAATAAACAGTTGTAAATGTTTGCATTCAAATTTTTCAAATTTCATAATAGTAATATACATGTATCTACGATGCTAAATTCATAAAACCTAATCTTCATGAAATGAGCCTGGCGCACATGATGATAATGATGATTGATGATGTTGATGTTATACAAATATGGATGATTATAATAATGGCCCCTATTGTAAGTTTGGATAATGATGTTGATGATGATGATGATGATGATAGTGATGATGGTGCTGGTTGCGATATAGAATAATTATCATAAGTTGGTTGATTTTATTTCATTTTGAAGAAATCTAAATCTGAATTTCTATCAGTACCTGCAAAGGTTTTGGAATGCCGCCAGCAACCGTACTCTTGTCATAGAAAACACAAACTTTCTCCTGAGGAAAGGAAAATATGAGTGTTTTCGTGATTTTTAAAGGGACTCCAAGATTGGAATCAATCAGCAATTGCATGAGGACACGTACGATGCTCGATGAATCCAGTATACGGTTTCCGTGCACTGAAATTTTCATAACCATACATTTGTTAACGGTGCCATTTGTTGAGATCAATTTCTGTCAGCTATAGGCCTGAGATTAATTGTTTCTCCTCAGGTGAACAAATAAATTCAAGACAAAAGCAATATAACCAGTATGTTTGTTCAACTTGTTCTTCACTGAGACATCAGGCACTGGCTTTTAAATGAATTATTATGCTTAATGAATTTCGAAATCATGCTTTGGAAATATTTGATAGCCTGTAGGCCTATAGCCTACTAGGCCTTATCGCATAAAACAAAAGGAATCAAAACAGGTTGAGAAATAAGGGGAAACATGCCACTTTTTTTAAACAAAGTTAATTTGTGGTTTGAATAGCATGTGCATGCATACGCGTACGCAGGGGGGTGTTTGGGGTGTTCAAACACCCCCTTTTGCCAAAGAGGGTGTTAACACCCCCTTTTCCCGTAATCACCCCCTTATTCACGATATCACCCCCCCCCTTTCCGTCAAAAGGGGGTGTTTGAAAATGTGAAATAACCCTGAAAACATTGGATCTTGGAAACAAAATTTTGGTCACTCCCACCCCAACCCCCAACCCCACCCACCCCCCCCCCCTTGCTGAGCGAGTTTTCGGAGGCTGGTGTGACCGGGAAAAATTTTGGATCTTGGATTTGGAAGAAAAAAATACGTCACTGGCCGCGAATGAACACCCCCCTTGGCAAAATCCTGCGTACGCCTATGTGTGCATGTAACAGTTTATCAAAGTAATGTAAGAGGTTTGAGGCCCCAGTGGGCCCTGTCAAATAGAATGAACGAATTAAAAACTGTTGGGGAAAAGGAATCAACTTTCTGTGACTTTGAATAAAATATAGCGTAATGAATGATGATTCCACATCCATGTGTAGAAGTTTGAAAGCGCTCACTGCGCCCAATGACGCATGGCAGTCACGGGGATTTTATAATTTCTGGATTCGAGGTTGTTTTCCCTACCCATTCGGGTGAGGATAGTTAAATGCACTCGCACTTTCCTTCAATACTGACGTCATCTAGAAGGCGAAATATTTAGCCTTTGTTCAATGCGTACATAATAAATGCAAACAGTGAGCCTCCCGTTTATTTCAGTGTACATGTATGTCACCCGGTACACATGATTTAAACCGAAGTCACTAGTCATTACACTTTCGAACTCAGGTCGTCGCATGGCCGGACTCTTGGCCTGGAGCGGATACACGTCGGGGAATTGTTGGCCGGTTTGGTGGGGGTTGGGAGGGGGCTGGGGGGGGGGGGGGGGTCTGGCGAGGCGTAGTCGAACTACTCACATATCAGATTTGTGTGAGTGTTGACTTTCCATAATGAATTAGTAGTAAAGCAGTTAGTTATTCTTGATTTTTATGCCTCCGCAACGAAGTTGCCGGAGGCATTATGTTTTCGTGTCCGTCCGTCCGTCCGTCATTCCGTCTGTCCGTCCGTCGCCGTCCGTCCGTCCGTTACCGGTTCTCGTTACCGCGATAACTTAAGAACCGATGATCGGATTTTGATGTAGCTCGGACCAAGTATGTACTATGGGGCAACAATGAACTGATTAGATTTTGGAGCTGAAAGGTCAAAGGTCAAAGGTCACCGGGCCTAAAATATGTCTGATTTGGGCTCGTTACCGCAATAACTAGTGAACGGCTGGTCGGATTTTGACGTAACTTGGGTGAACAATGTATTATGAAGCAACAATGAAATGATTAGATTTTGGGGTTGAAAGGTCAAAGGTCACGGGGCCTAAAATATATCTG
>JZLH01S0557846.1:8573-24544 GCA_001188425.1 Eucidaris tribuloides
GCTGCTAGTAACTGTTTTGCAGCAAAACACAATTTTGCAGCAGACACCTTGAATAGTGTACAGTACTCCATTCTAGAATATTTTCACCAAATAAGATTTTGATGATTGTTAAAATTTACAAACAATGACAGCAGCAGCAGCAATGATAATTCATACACTCTCATTATAAAGAAGTCCAATGAAATTTGTTCTTTATAATGAAATTTCTTTATTTACATATAACAGGGTTTCAAAAACAATAAAATACAAAGGAAATCCAAGATATAGTAGTAGTAATGACATTAATATTATGGTACATGTAATTATCATTCGTATTGTGTGTAGTTGTACTATAAATATAAATGAATATTTGTAATATACATGTACATTTCTTCAAATACTTTTGCCAAGTAGTCCAGCGATAAAACACAAGTAAGTTGAAAATAAAATAAACAAGAAATCTAAACAATTTCTATTAAAGTATAACTATTCTCCCTGAATCTTTATACTGACATACATGTACATGAATGTACTGAAATTTACATCAGACTGTGTGCGTGTGTCTAAGAACTGATTTGAATGATGTTTCATGAACATGTTCATATTTATGATCTGTGATGCAATGATGAACTTGCTCAAAATAGCCTACATGTATGTATAGTTCACACCATCACTGCAGTACATGTACGTCTACATTTACGGTATTTACATGTAGGCCGATGTATGTGCTTTGCACACTTTTTTTTGCGTTCATTTCATTTATTCTCGTTTTCTATCCAGTACTACAAAAAAATCAAATGATCTTGAGCTGCACTGAATATGCTTTTTTCCAAATATGTAATTTCCACCAGGCAAAAATGGTATACACTAGCTGTACTGGTAAATATTCCTGTAGATTTTATATTTATGTAAATATGTGATGCCTCTTTTAACTCATTCAATACTAGAGCCTGTCCAGAGTAAAATAATCACTACGAATTTGCTTTTTCATCAAATTGGCAACATACTGGAATAGTCTATTACATATAAAAGGTAATGGGTATTGAATGATGTGTCAAACATTAGTGTAATTAATTAATTATTTATTGGGGAAATTTTTAAGATCTTATTTTTCTTGTGAAATTTCAGATTAAAAATAATTTTTGATTGAATAAATTTCACTTTTAAATGACATACAAAAGAAAAACACTTCCGTACAATATATTTCTCAATTAATTCAATACATCACCCACCAACAAAGTGGAACAACCCAAAGCCTCATCAGAACAACAGCCGTTGCCAATTTGATAAGTTTAATGAATATTCTAGTTAAAAGTCATTTAAATATTCATAACAAAATAACTATTCATTATGATATTGTAGCACCCTGTTCATTGAATAGCTGATATTTTTCTCTACATTAGCATATTCATTAGATGGGGTAAATGCAGCCACATCCCAAGATAAAAAGGCAAACCACAAATATGTGGTCTTAGTATTGAATGGGTTAACCTGCCAGCTATGGGAACCAGACACATGTACATTATGTCATGTACAGGACAAGTCCAAGATAATGTCCCCTCAGATGTCAAAAATTCATCTTGAATTAATGTAAAAATGATTGCTTTTATATTGTAGCCAAAGAGTTAAAGAATCTATTACCAGCAAAGCAAATATCAAATTATGCAAATTTATGCAAGAATCAGTGTCTTCATTTGCATAATTTTAAAAACACCTTACGTATGGGACAATTAAAAAATATTCATCTAAAATCAGTAGAATTCATTTTTGATCTAGTTCCTTTATGGACATGAACCCTCTATGATCTAGTTTAACATGCAGTTGGTAAGACAAGATCAGCTCATTAATTATGCAAATTATGCACTTTCCTATGACAAAGTGTCCCATACGTAAGGATTTGAGTACATTTTTTAATGTTTTTGCTGAAAATTGAAAACATTGACCAATTATACTTTTAGAAGTTCTACATGTAATTTATTCAATTTAACTCCTTATTAATAAACCTAGGTGTTAACATTTAATTACTCTTCTATTTTATTACTAATTAAAAAGTGCTTACATTTGGGACAAAATACCTTACGTATGTAGAGACAGTGATTTTCCGTTTCAAAAAATGGTCTTTTCCGTTTCTGAAAACCTGTAATTCCGTTTCAACCTGATCTAAAAATGGAAATTCCATTTTGTCATAGAAAATGTACACAGCAAAGACATGAATTCCATTTTGCAAAGGTGAATTCCATGAATTTTTACATGAAAAGTACAAGAACGAAGCGGATTTTCCGTAAACTGTAAGACGGAAAATCACTGTCCCTACGTATGGGACATCACATACAAAGTGAATGGGAAATCTTTCAACATAGAAACATGGTACTTTACCCTTTGTCTGGAGGATGTGTCTACCATGTGGCTCTCCTAAATAGAGAGGCAGTTTACTTTCAAGTCTTGCGCATCATTTGAGACCATTTTTGTAAAAATATGACGTGCCGCTACGATGCTGCGCGAAGTTTTGTCAGCATGTCAGCCCCCAAACTGCTAAAAACCATGATTTTGTGTATCAATGCAAATTATGTTTTTTCATTTCATTCATATATTTTCAATTTTTTGGGGTGCCGTTAATTAATTTTAGCATAAGTATGCTTCAAAAAGTATCTGCAACAAATTTTGCTGAAAAAAACAATGAAAACAAAAGGTTAGAAAAACAAAGAAATACATAAGAAATTCATGTAACAATAAAATACATAAGAAATTGGTTCTGATATGGCAAACTTTTTTAAAGATAATTGTTAGAAATATCAAAAAGAATGTTCTCACCAAAAATTAGCACTCTACTAGTTATTTTGAGTGAGTTATAGGTGAAAATGGAATTTTATGCATATCAATACATTTACTTTTCCACAATTAATTATTTAAAAATATTGAACACATATTTTTGGAAAATCTAACTATGCAGTCTTGTAGTTTACATCCAACTCTATGCGCATGTAAGTTTTATTTGAAGCTATGGAGAAATTCAGAATTAGTTTCATGAAAGCACATCCTTGTTGGGGACAACTGTCCCATACGTAAGGTGTACCTTGTCCCATACGTAATGTGTAGTAATGTGTACTCTCTTTAATTAAATTTACATCAACAAAATATGCTTTACTCCTTTGAAGTGTAACTTTGCTTAAAGATAGTTCAGTATTGTACCTTTATTCACAGTTCAACACAAGTTGATCAATAACATACTTTCAGAGAATTTATAACTTGAACTTTATTTTGAAAAATCAGCTTTTCTTGTGGTCCCATACGTAAGTTGGTATATTTTCATTAATAAAATATTAAATCCAAGGTCAAGTGTCATCAAACTTTGCAACTTTATTCTTTTCAAAGATATCTGTCATACTAATAATAAAACAGTAAAATCCAAGGGTTTTTAAATTACTTTTCAGAGGGTGAAAATCTCTGAATGTCCCATACGTAAGGTGCGCGATATCTTGGACTTGCCCTACAAACTCTATGTTACACAATCTCGGAGGCAATGGGTTAAATGTGTGTTACTGTCTACACTACATATAATGGCCTTCACAAGGAAAGCAGACACTTCAGCCCATGAAACAGAAAGCCACTTTCATTGCTACTCTTGAAAGGTGCAAACAAACACAATGAAGCTGAGTGTCAATTGTCAACCAACATCTCACATCTCTCAAGGTTATCTAGTATTATTCATATTTTCACAATTTTTCACTGTCAAGAGTCTCAAGAGTCAGCATATTATGATGTGTGGGATGTTCCACAGATAATTAACCTGTTGGAGACCATTTGATTTCACTGTAACACACATTCTCCATAGACCTCTGCCCGAGACATCTCGTTCTTACTAGTCTCCAGTGGGTTGATGCAAGATGGATACTAGATGAATATCTTTTGCAACCCATGTTCAAGGAGAACATCAAGCATTTTGGAGGGAATAAAATTCAATGGTCACGTAACAATTATGAAATATTAAAGGAAAACTGTCTAATATGTTCACAGTCAAAAAAAAAGAAGTATTGTAGCAACTGATGGCATTCATAATTAAATTTGAATATGATTTATAATAATATTTAAATTACAAACAAATCTCAGGCTTGTGGACGTACACATTTGGTATTCACGTTGCTAAATAGAGAGAAGTAGATTTGTTAAAGTAATAGGCTAACATTGTGGAACTTCAAATTAAAAAAAAAATTGTCAAACTTTGCTATCCGAGCTACATAGTAGTGTTTGAATGGACAAATAAACACCCTAGAATACAAAAGTTTAGAAATTTACACTGCCACTGGCAAGATATGAATGAATAAACAATTATTACTCAGGACAAGTAAAAAATAGCCTAGATCCACACAAGCTAAGTCTATGGGAGGAAATGAGCAGGTGAATCCAGGCAACTTACGATTTTCATTTTTTTAAAGCACTAAATCATTTTGAAATACAATTTTATCAGGGCTTCATTTTTAGACCTTGTCAAAGACACTTGAATGGTGGAGGATTATGTAGCTCACATTTTTTAAACTTAAGTAAATGTTAGCCAGTGGCTTTAACAAAATGTAGTCATTTTTTTACTTGTTCAGGACTACAGCATGTGCAGGGTAATGTTATGGTCATTGCAATATCGTGTGAAATTGTGACTGTAAGACTATGTTCAGTTCAAACCGAAATACAATCTGAAATATAATAATGCAGTCCTGACCATTTTCATTTTGTGTGTCCATCCATGCATGGATATTGTAATGCATGCTTGCTATTAAAAATGGGTTACTGGTTCGCTCACAAATTGCATTGATATTCACAATTCAGTTGACCAACCGATAGATCATACATGTAGGTCATCTTATTGTGATGATATGTCATTTGCTTTTAAATGCGATCACTAATCATTATTGCATAAGTTTATTCAGAGTATAATGGCTGTTCAGAAGCCTGTGATAGATTCAGAACAGAAGTTTAGTTAAAAAAAAAGGGGGGGGGAAAGTGCAAGTCCAAAACTGGGGTCTTCGGCTGAAAAAGGTAGGAGAATACATGTACAACACACACACACATACAGGTACACTATACACTTAATACACACACACACAGGCACACAGACACATTCAAACATACATGTACACATACACACACACAAAATGTGTATGTTTTGGACAGAAAATTTATTTTCATTAAGTCCTTACACTGCAACTTTTATTTGGGAGAGGGGTGGCAATTATTATACCCATTATGCAATCTGTGGCTGTGTGTGTGTGTGTGTGTGTGTGTGTGTGTGTGTGTGTGTGTGTGTGTGTGTGTGTGTGTGTGTGTGTGTGTGTGTGTGTGTGTGTGTGTGTGTGTATAATCTGATTAACAATTAACTGCCTTCCTTATCAAATTTGATTACAATGAGCCCCTAAGGCCCTTGAGTTATGACTGGTTCACTGAAAATGCAACATGTACTTGTTCAGCGAACGGCATTTTTATGGGCTGCAGGGGGATTTTGTGTTACTGAAAAAATATCATAGTTCATAGTGTACATTAACCCGTTGCCTCTGAGATTCTGAAAATCCCATAGAGTTAACACAGGGCAGATCCGGTTCCCGTAGCCAACGGGTTAAACAGAATTTCTCTGTCAGTAATTAATGCTGCTGTACATTTAATTTTTATTAATATTGTAAAAACTAATAATCTATTGAATTTCTTCTCTTTTTTCAGAACAAGGTGCATATGTTGGAAACACTCTTAAGCATTCTGTACTTTAAAATACTTCAATTTTCTTTTTAATTACATGTAACAAATATGTTGAGAGCCAAAAAAAGTGATGTCAACTGTATCTAACCAAGCCCTTTACAAAACAGGATATAAAGAAATTTTACAATGGCCAAACTGTTTGTAATTAATGTTTACATGTGTGCTGTACATTAGAAGAGAAGAGTGTCATCCTCAACCGAAATGTAAACTTCTAACAAAATTATTAATAATGATAATTAATGATAATAATAATAATGATGAAGATGATGATTAATGATGATAATAATAGTATTGATAGTAATAATGATAATAGTAATTACAATAAGTATTGTAATGATAATAAATTGATATATTTCATTCTGAACTCTTTTTAATTATACCTCCACCAATCAGCGGACAGGCGGTCGGTTGGGCGGTCGGTCCGTTGCAAATCTTGTGGATCGAACTACTTCCTCGGTTTTCGACCAGTGTTCATGAAATTTGGCACACACATTGGTCTTGGAGTGAAGATGTGCAAGACACTTTTTTCGAATGTGTCTGAGATTGCGTTGCCATGGTAACACCATATTATGGCAAAAAATCAGGTGAAAGTATTGTGGATCGAACTACTTTCTCAGTTTTTGACCAATGCTCATGAAATTTGGCACACACATTGGTCGTGGGGCAAAAATGTGCAAGACACATATTTTGAATGTGTCGGAAATTGTGTTGCCATGGTAATGGCATATCGCTAAAAATCAGGTAAAAATGTTGCGGTTCAAACCACTTCCTCAGTTTTTAGCTCATCCGGCCCGAAGGGCACCGATGAGCTTATCCGATGGCGTGGCGTCGCGCGTCCTTTCCGTCCGTCCGTCCTTCCGTCCGTCCCGTCCACAGTTTTGAAAATGCTTCTTCTTCGTCATTTCTCACCGATTTTGATTCTGAATTGTTCATAATGATAGGGCTAGGTGGGGGATTTAAAAAATTCTACACAGAATCGTTGAAATTCATTATATTTTTTAATATGGCAAATTTATTCGAAATTCACAAAAAAATGCAAGCTTCTCTCTCTTCATTTCTCAAACCGATTTTGATTTTGGATTGCTTTATTTTGGTAGGGCTGAGGTTTTATGCACATTAAACTTCTACACAGAATTTTGAAATTATACTCCTGATTAATTATGGTAATTTAATGCAAAATTTATCCTCCAAAATAACAAAATGCCTTCTTTTCCCACATTCTTGAACCGATTTTCATTCTGTTTGTTTGATCTGATAGAGGCTAGTGGGGCTTCAAGAGCTTCTGCACAAAAGTTTGAAAATTAATCAATTATGCAAATTTAAAAATTAATCAATTATGGCAAATTATGCAAATTTTTTGAAATCAGCAAAAAATGCTATCGTTTCTTCATTTTCAACCAATTTTAAGTGTAATTACTTTATATTGAGGGCTGAGTTATGACACATTAAAAACTTCTACAAGAATTTGAAATTATACTCCGATTAATTAAAATTATGGTAATTTATGCAAAAATTAATCCAAAAATAACAAAAATGCTTTTTCTCTCAACATTTCTTGACCGATTTTCATTCTGTTTGTTTGCATCTGATAGGGCTTAGGTGGGGGCCTTCAAGACTTCTACACAAAATTGTGAAATTAAATCAATTATGCCAAATTTAAAATTAATCCAATTATTGCAAATTTATGCAAATTTATTCAAAATCACAAATAAAATACAAAAAATGCCTTCTTCTCATTCAATTCTCACGGCAATTTGATTTAGTTTGCTTATCTGGTAGAGCTAAGCTTGGTACACTAAACTTCTACCCAGAATTTAACTGTTGCTCCATTAATTAATCTATGTAATCTATGCAAATTTATTCCAAAACTAACAGAAATTTATTTGCAGTTCTTAAGTACCTATTAATTTGGTTCCACTTCAAATGTGCTTTTTCCAACAACAAAAATCAGTATGGAGCCCCGGAAGGGATCCGGGGATGCAATCATATATAATTCATGTAGTTATTATTATTTTTTTTTATATTTTTTTTTTTTTTCATGTCCCTTCCAGGGCATGAAACTAAATATTTTCTCACTCGAATTTTTATATTCATTGTTCCTTCCGGGACATTAAATTTTAATCTTTTCACCAGTATAAAATTGTACCACATGAAATTTCGGATATACATGTATGATGTTGCGAGATGCCGATGAGCGCTACGTCATTGACGTTTTCTATTAAAACAATGCTCATCAAATCAACATTGCCATTGGTCTTGGGGCGAAGATGTGCAAGACAAATTTTTCGAATGTGTCGGAAAGTGCATTGCTAATGATAATGGCATACACGTACATGTATTATGGCAAATAAGTCAGGGACGTGATGGGGCGGCGGTATTAATCACCTTCAGTGATATTTCTAGTTATCTGATTTAATGCGGTTTATGAAAGAAGCAATAAAATCAACACAAATTTTGTTGGCTTTAATTCAAATTTTAGTTAATGTACACTGTATATGGATTTCATTGTGATCCAAGACTAAGGACAAGTAAGTCTTCAATATGATTCAAGAGCAAGTTAGTAACTTAGGTGTCTTGCATTTTAAAAGTAGGAATTTAAACATACAGAAAATAAATAATCTGCCTGTAACTTAGGTGTCTTGCATTTTAAAAGTAGGAATTTAAACATACAGAAAATAAATAATCTGCCTGTACATCCCTCACCCCCCCCCCCCGACCCCATTTTCCCACATTGCAATTCAGCATCCAATGACAATGGGTCACTTGAAGCTCTGTGGAGATATTTTAATCAAGATTACAATCACATCTGTGTATTTGAATTGGGTACTGCATTATCAATGAGTTGATTAACAGGTCACTTAAAGACCCAATTACTTTAAATTAATCATCTTCAAATTACAGAGCCATTGTTGAAATATGGACCGTCTACAGTTTGTCAGAAATACTTTGGTTTTCCAGAATTCGAGTCATATTTTAGGGGAACCTATACTGCTACAGAAAACCTGAAACTACAACTGTTTTATTTGTGTATTGAAACAAATTTTGTGATCACTTTTTTGTTACCTACAGGTACATTTGAGAGAAAGATTCTGTATTCCATTTTGTGTCCCCTTTGGACTTTGATCTTAAAATGTTGACTTTATATAAAATGAAGAAAAATGGAGAATAAGAAAATTAGAAAAAACTGTTTGAAATGAAATTTAGAAAACGTGAAACATTTTGTGAAGTTTGTAAGGGTCTACATGTACATGTACCTTCGATTCCCCCAAAATATCTTTAATTAATATTTGGTGATTAATGGTTTTATTCTTAGTCATGAATTATTCTTGTAAAGTTGATCCTCCTTATTTGTGAAATGACACAAACTGGTCTGAAATCTACAGTGTCTTACAATTCTTGACTGTTTTTGTCACAGACAGGGTATTACATACATGTATACTATTTTGAGTGTTGCACTGTATGGTTATGTCCTACATGTAAATTACAGTAGCAATTAATTTATAGAGTGCATAAATAAAATGTAAATGCACTGTAATGTAAAAGAAGCACAAGCACATCATGGATGAATGTATGTATGCATGTACACTATATCACGATGAACATGCAGGATGTGTAGAAACTCATGACAAGTTGTTGATTTTTTTCTCTTTGTCAGCATAGCATGTTGGGGTGTGGCAATAAGTTTCAATAGAGAAAGAAAAAATAAAACATGTTTGTCTGTTCCACTGTACTTTAATTCATACCACCAAAACTTGATAACATGAAAACATGAAAACATAACATGATAATCATCCTTTCATGTTCAATTACTGTACATGTAGATGATAAATTTTCATGTAAATTTGTAATGTTCATGTCCATGTGACAAAAGTGTAGTGTGGTATGCAATGCATACAATTTGTGAGTAGGCCTATATAGATGATTATTCATCCCTCTCCTACATGTACATACAGTACTTATGCTGGCCATGAACACGAAGCTGATTTCTATAATTCTAATAATAAAGCAAACTCCTTTTTTTCTTTTTTGTACCTGTAAGTTAATCAAGTAAACACTTTTGTCCATTTTCTCTTTCAGCCTTGAATGCAGACCTTCAGAATCTCGAGAGTAGAAATATTCTTTTCAGATCGGTGAACACACAAAAGAGTCATGTAATTCAGCCAGATAGAAGAATGCTGCACACGCTCAGCTGTGATGTAGGCAGTTACCATGGTAACTAAGTCAGGCAAGAAGAAATTGCATCTTGAGAGAATTTGACGAAGGGTGTAGTGTGAGCTGTATGTTAGTTGTAGAGGTGATAATTTGTTATTAGAAATTTATGGAGAACCATTGGGTAAGTTAGAATATGTACGTTCATTTTGCATGAGGTGGAGATTCTTTTATTTATTTTTTTTCTCTTTTTTTCAGCAACATCCATTAAAATGTCTACAGTAATTGCTACATGTACATGTAATACAGGTAGTGATGATCTGTGACTTGATATTCACACAAGTTTGTACTGTGTTTCATTTCTTAAACTTTGTAGAAGTTCCATTTTGTGCTTCATTGTTTGCTTCAATTTATGTGCTTCATTGTTTTTTCATGTTAAGAGTTCATCACAAGCAAGGTGCATGTGCTGTACTGTGCATCTGGAACAAATACAGATTTGGGGGATTTTTTGAACATAATTATCCTTTTAATTTATTCTATTTAGTTATATACTTATTTATTTATTTATCTATTTATTTATCATTTATTTACGTACTTATTTATGTATTTATGTATTTATGTATTTATGTATTTATTTATTTATTTATTTATTTATTGTTTAGTTGTTAATTTATGAATTTACTTATCAATTGCTGAAATTGCTGTGCCAGGCATACTTGTATGTGTTTATTTGTTCATTCAAACAATATCACAAAGTTTAGATATCAAACTGTAATCCTTTTGTATGTGGCTTCCACTTGGTTGAAAAGTGTCTTTAAACCATTGCCTTTAAGATTCTGAAATTCCCATAGAGTTTATACATGTACATGTACACATTAGATTACACACCCACGTTCAGATGCTTTAAATGGAATTTTGCACTGTTCCCAGTCCTGTCATCTCTAAGTTTTATGGATGATTCTGGAAGCTATGCAGAACTGAAGGTGGTGAAAGCATAGTAGCATACCCCTGAAAATTATATTTATTGATATCTTACATGGTCACAGTATTAACTGTGGTTATGTTCTACATGTATGGAGTACCTTACTTCCCAATACTGGTCTAAATGGCTGATTTTGGGAAATGTGCAGAACTCAAGGTGATGACAGCATAACCCCTGGAAATAATTTATTGAAATATCTCACAGGATGTTACTTGTCCATTGGTATTTATAGCTTTCGTTGTGTTCTATTACGTGTACCTTGCTTGCCCCATCGAAAACTGGGCTAAATGGATGGTTTTTTAAGCTTATCAGGAATTCCAGTTAGTGTATGCAAACCCTCTGGAAATTGTTTTATATGTTACAAACTGTTACTTGGATTGGTGTTTAGTCTGCGGTTATGTTCTTTTGCCTCAAGTGATATGCATGTGTACATGTAGGTACTGCACCTACATTTACTTCATCATGTGCAAATCAAGTGTAATCATTACCTTATAGTGAAGATAATGAAACTCATCTTGACTCTTAAACCCAATCAGAAGGAATGAGATAAAAAAAAGGAAATAAAATAAAATAGAAGACAAGTACTTGAAATACTTCATTGTGCTATACATGTAGTATATGGACATATGCCAACTACACAGCACACATTGTAAATTTCATAACAGCTAGACATCATAAATTTAAAGGCAGTTTGTAAGTTATTGAATAATTAATATTGCTCTTAAATTTTGTTGCAAAATTTAGACCTACATACATGTATCATGTATTGATGCCCTGAAAATTTGAGAAAGTAACTTTATTATTGAGACCCCCCCCCAAAAAAATAATAATAACAATAATAATAAAATAAAATTAAATTAAATAAATAAATAAATAAATAGATAAATGAATGAATAAATAAATAAATAAATAAATAAAAATAAATAAATAAATAAATAAATAAATAAATAAATAGATAAGTAAATTACTTAAAAAATAAAATAAAAAAATAAAAAAATAAAAAAATACAAAATGAATTGTTTTGCCATTTGTAGTGTATAGAAATATACTGTACAGTGATATCTGTTCAAAATAATTTTCAGTAGCTTTTGTATGTTAGTTTCTAATGCCAGAGATGGCACTACGACATATAATGCTTTAATGATAAATAAATTCATATAAGGTGCACTGGTGTTTAATATTTTGTTTTTGACAGTGTATGCTGCTGATTAGTGTAATACATGCACATGTATTTATTTGGATTTCAGGCAAAGTTTAATGCTGTTTTTTATCTGTCTTCCAAATGAGTGCTACTTCATGTACCATGGATGCAGTACCTTTAAATGCCTACCGACTGTAGTGACTTAACTATAATTAGGTCAATCAATCTACAACCCACTCCACATTCCATTGAGTAGCATTCTCTGTTTGCCAAGTTTATCACAGGAGGTGCTGAAGTGCATATTTGTAGGGGCAAAGTGGAAGGTACATAATATTATACTTCAGACTCAGCAGGTTTAATAACTTACTTTGGCCAAACAGTCAATCAAAATGAAGTGGCTGATCGCGTCTTAGTTTGCATGTGAGTGTGATGTGTCGAGTACATATTGGAGAGTCCGAGGTCTTACATAGATGAATCTGTGATTTATTGAAGCTCAGTTTTAGTGTAACATTGCTAGTAAGTATGGAAGAGTTCTAACGAGTAGGGCCTATTACTTTTTATCATCAGAAAATAAGACTTTAAAAACTTTTATCACATTTTAAAAAGCATTTATCACGTTTTACATATTTGTTTAAATGCATACTAGACTGTAATACTACTGAATATTATATTATACTACTATTATTTGTGCTATACACATGCATACTGTACATTAAAAATGGTTTTGCTAGGTAACATTCAACTAATAAACCAGAATTGGCTAGTCACGTGTAGATTTGACTGTGGTCATTTTTTTTTGGGGGGGGGGGCGCAGGGCAGGAAATAAAATTTTATCTTCTGGGGCTACTTTCAAGCAAAGTTTCGTTATTTTAGTATGTTACACATTGAACCCTATGAGGAAAATTGAGGGCTATTAAGTGATTTTAGGGGGCTATTTTGTTAATTTGGCGAGCTAAATTGCGCCGTCGCTTCAGTATATTTCCTCTACGATTGGGGGGGGAGGGGGCGTAAAGGCAATTAAATTTATATACATGTATTTGCTTTTAACTTTCAAAAATTGAACCTATGACAAACAAAATTCATATGCGATACTTGTATCAGAACATTAGTGCTATGTAGAGCTTTAGACCATAATAAATTATTATGTGTTTGTAATTTTCCAAGTTCCCTTATTGTGTTCCTGTTTTCTGATGAGAAATATAATTGATGATCTGCTATAGCTGCCAAGAACAATGCATTTCAAACACAAGAAAATGCATGCATTGTTGATACATGTATAATTGACTACGTACCAGTACTTGTATGTACAGCGTTTGCAGTTATAGATGTAGGCCCTGTACCCGTATATTCATCTTACATATCTGTTGTAGTTTAATTATTCACGACCTGCTGTTTATCAGATCAGCAAGCAGCTGATAAGAAAGCTTCAACCTTTAACACCCAATGGATTACAGTGCCCTTTACATACCAAGGAGGTTCCTATGAACTTGAATTAAAGCTGTTTGTCATTCATCACATCTGTCTATAATTCATACTCAGAGGAAGCATGATTTCATTTGTTCCTTCCTAATTCTTGCTGTGCACAATAAATGGCTACATCAACACTTAAAAGAAAGAGATCTCTTCAAAATGGTGAAAAAATATTGATATAGATGGAAAAAATAAGTTAACTATGAAAGATCTTATCAAAGCTACAGAGCATGTGCTTGGAATGGCATTCAAGGTCATCAAATGCACAGTAAATGAATTGTAATTTTTTAGCCACTCTTACATGTAGATTGAATTAGTACCTGAAATTCTAGTGTTGTCGTTTGTCAATAAAATACTTTGAAATGGGGCCAAAAATATAGGTTTGAGTCAAATTTTGGCATTAATATGAGGGGTACGATCCTTTAAGTCTTCAGTTCATAAATTTGATGACAGATTTATATGTTCATTGCACTCATTTGTTATTGTTTATTTAATTATTCATGTATTTAATTATCTATTTACTGTAAGAGCTGAAATTTTTGTGAGGGTTTTATTTTCATGAATTTTGGGATTCACAACCTCGCGAAAATTATCACTTCAATGTACGTTTATTTACACTAGTAAAAACCTTTGCAAAATCGCGAAATTAACACCTCGTGAATTTCCACGCTCGTCCAAAATTGTGAAAATTTCAGCTTATACAGTATTCATTTATTTATACTTTTAAAAGAATGATCCTCCTATCTGCTACAGTTGGTGAGCATTATTTGAGTAAGTGTAACCTACAGAGATTGACATTGTGTAGCTGGAAACACTGCCTGTGTACATGCTTGTTTCAATGACCAAAGTGATAAATGTTCCCTTGAGCTAGATCTATTAGGTTGTAGACTGACTCAGTAATGGATGGGTGAGACTGTTGTAAGATGATTCCATACGTATTATGGTGTCATATATTTGATGTTGTGTTGGACTCAATCTTACACTCTGATCTGGCCTGTGAACTCCTCTAGTGATCTATCCTACGTTGTCAGGAAATAAATATTTTATCATCAGCTATACACAGTATTCCCAATATCCTACCATTATATTTGGCGGCAGATGTTCAAACATATTTTATTTCTTGACAATATTTACAGGAGATAGCCAAAGAAGTTTATAAACTATATAGTCAGATGTAAAAAGGAACATTATATTCTGAATGAAGAAGAGTTAGAATTCAGAATGAGCATACACACTGACTGGTTCATACTGTATCCTACAGGTGTACCGAGGTGGTGTTTACGGTGTTCAAACACTTCCCTTCTATCTGCAAAACACCCCCTTTAGAGAAGAAGTGGGAAATGATGTTATGTTGAGAACAGCTTTCTTGTAAGCTTAATAAATTATTTTCATTGCCTGGCTTTGCTCCATGGACTCAATGACTTTTTTTTTCAATTGTCACTTCATTTTGCATCATAAAACATCCCTCAAATCTTGGGTATACATGTACCTTTGGTACATGTAGACTTGAAGTTAATTGAATTAACAAGAGAGACTGCACAGTGCAATAAAATGCAATGTAGTGATATTGCCTAAGTTGGACTTATCAGGATAACCTGTGGGTGTGGTACATGTACCTTCTGATATCCACAATCTTATTGTAATCTTGATGATAAAATTCTTGTAGTCATGATCTAAAGTCCACTGTAATCTAGAGCACACGTGTACATGTACAAACTGGTAAGTTATACAAGAAGGTATTTGATATGAATGATCAGCTTGTATGGATATTGTGGAGTACACCATGAAATTATTAAGTTTGGGTATTTTTTTGTGCAAATAAAATAAAAAGTAACATATTTTCCTGTGATCTGGGAAAATCAAATACTGTAAAAGGAGATGCTGTTTATACAAGCAAAAGTCTGTTTAAATAGCCAACAATGTTTCATGGAATTATCCTAGATTCACACTGTAATATCTTCCCAAACTATTCTTATGTATGTAAAAAGGAAGTTCATGGTCCACAGGAACAAACTGTATACAATGTTATTTTTGGCTTTTATTTGTGTATGCCCCTTATGTATTTCTCTCTTTTTGCTTTCTTTTGACTGCAGGTCAGATAAATTTGGTAACAGTTCCTGTGCAACATAGCACACCGTGGCCATGGCAGACCGGAAAATCAGATACTCAAACCTCCTCGATCACCAAGGTGATTTTGGACAAGGAATTGAAATCGTCAACCAGCACTTTGATGAGTTTCCCAAAGCCGTGTTTTCAAATTCAAAGTTGATAGGTTTGACCCTGAACAGAAATAAACTGTCGTCTCTTCCTAGTCAGCTGGAGACTTTGAAAAAGTTAGAGCGACTGGATCTGTCCAATAATGACTTTGAAACAGTACCGGAGGTGATTGGGGAGCTGGAGAATCTACGATACTTGAATATGAGTAAAAACAAGCTGACTACACTGCCCCGTGACATCATCTACCTGAGGAAGCTTGAGGAAATCCATCTTGATGATAACTTGATAGAGGAA
>JZLH01S0557846.1:66290-89998 GCA_001188425.1 Eucidaris tribuloides
GTGTGTGTGTGTGTGTGTGTGTGTGTGTGTGTGTGTGTGTGTGTGTGTGTGTGTGTGTGTGTGTGTGTGTGTGTGTGTGTGTACTCTGTGTGTTTGAATGTGTTCTGTTTTGAAATAGATCACAAGAAAGATGACTAATTACACGTCCTGTTATAAGATTACGAGGTTATACTCACAACAAAAGACGTTTTTGCCTCTAAGTTTTGAGAAAAATCGAAACACACCAATCAGAGCCCAAGAGTATACAGCAGCCTCAGCATATTATGAGGTTAACTACGCTCTATTTATCAGAGATTAGTGGTGGACAGAAATTGGGGGAGGGGGCGGGGCTACAACCTGATTATTGAAGAAGTAGGCTATAATATCAACTTTCTTGATAAACTATTATAAACTAATCATCTAAAAGAACACGAAATCGGTGTTGAGAATTCAACACTTACCAACATCACAGTACGTCCCTCTGTATCCCGAAGGACATCGGCACCAATATCCACCACGATAGTTATCACACGTGGAACCGCCATGGCACTGGTGTGTGCCGTCATTACATTCATTCACATCTAAATGATTTTGGTCAAACAAACACACAACAAAAGGATGAATAGAAGGGTGAAGATTCAAAATCCAATAAATGGGCTTAAGCGATAACCTTGTATAGAGAAAGTGGTATGTACAAGCAAAATGATTTTTTTTATGGTGTAGAGCAACAAACAGCGTTTGATACAAAAGGGAAAGTAATAGAAATTGATACACATTCGAACATACTCTCACTTGCCATGGTAATAATAAAATAAACCAAAAAGAAGCAAAATTGCTATATTTTGAAAATGGAAATTCAAAACTTTCTACACTGGAACCCGGCCTTGCGTTATTTATGTTTAAGCCTATAAAGGTTTTTCGTTTGTTTGTTTGTTTGTTTTTGTTTACTGCAACATCACATTTTTAAAGTCATTTGCATGTTTTCTCTAATAGAGTGGTCCAATTGTTAGGAGTGGGCGAATGAAACCTTTTTTTGGAAAATTTGATTTCAAATAAGTGGATTCTGTTGCCATTTTAGCCGCTGAATACAAATCTAATGACTTCAATGGTTTCAGATCATATCTGATATTGGTTCCAACTAATTTTTCAAAATGGCCACCAAAATCCCCTCCAATCACAGTTTTTCTATGTAAATCCTTAAATATCTCTGCAAATATGGCTTGTACAATGTCTAACCATATGTTTTCATAGTCACTGGGCACAAAAATAGATAAGTCAGACCTGTTGGTATCGCCCCCTTCTATTCTTGTTGATTTTGCTAGCAAAAAAAAGAAAAGAAAAAGAAAATGGGCAAAAAATGCCTTTTGTCGTCGTCAGCCCCCTGCCCCCGCTTGTCAGACGCTGTTAGACTTTCGCCCCTCCTAATTTTTACCCTGGCGCCGCCCCTGAGTGAAGCTCATTTGAACTTAGTAATAATATGTTCTGCATGTGTAATCAATCATTATTTATAAGAAATCTGCACTTTAAAACAGGGCCATGCAAAGAAATAACCATACTCCAAACTTTTGTCTAGGACCGTATAATTAAGTATTAGGATAGCTAAATGTACATCATGTTGTCAACATTTGGGGAAAACAGTCTTTTGACAAATATGGTCAAATTTGTTCAAGTTTCACAGGATACTGTACAGACTGGCCATAAAGTGTACTCTTGATGCTTACAGTACATAAGTAGCAGAGCATTAATGTGTTCACTGACACTCATGCGAGGTTCTAGAGCAAAATTTTTTATGAGGGCTACTCAGTAGCTCAAACCTGTAGCAGGTTTGACGGAAACATGCCGGGAAACATGCGAGGGAGAGAAACGACCGGGCGGGGGTGTGGGAGGGGATGTCCCTTCCACGATAGGAATTTATCGAAAATATGCATAGAAAGGTGTTTCTAAGCATTGTAAACACATAATAAGGTATATTTTATGAAGATTATTACTGATTGTACTTGTAGTAATGATTTCAAAAAGATGTACAGGAAGTATGTGATAAACTGTATTTGAGTACTTATACTTGTGAGGGAGAGGAGTGACTGAGCGAGGGAGGTGTGGGATCTCCCCCCCCTCCAATGGTAGGGACTTTTTGAAAATACGCACGGAAAAGACGTGTTTTTAAGCATAATGAATGCATCTTTTATAAACATTATTAGGGATTATAGTCAGAATTTCAAAGAGATGTACACTATGAGTAGTCATACTTGCAAGGGAGCAACGCGACTGAATGAGGAAGGGTGTTACAGGGTGTGGATATCTCCCTCTCTCAGTAAGAAATCTTTGAAAATATGCATGGAAAAGATGTGTTTTTAAGCACAGTAAAAATATTTTATCAAGATTATTAGGGATTATAGTCGGAATTTAAAAAAATGTACAGGAAAACTGTATGTGAGTACGCATACCTGCGAGGGAGCAAAGCGACCGAGCGGGCTGAGGTGTGGGAGGGGGATATATCTCCCTCCCACGTTAGGAATTTTTTGAAAATATACATAGAAAGACATGTGTCTAATCATATTAAATACATATTTTATCAAAATTATTATGGATTATGGTCAGAATTTCAAAAGATGTACAATGCGAGTATAGTCACACTTGCGAGGGAGCAAAGCAACCAAGCGGGGAGGGTGTGTGGGGGGGGGGAACATTACCCCCTCAAGGTTGGAACTTTCTGAAAATATGCATGGAAAAGACATATTCCTAACCATAGCAAATACATGATTTCTAAAAATTATTAGGTATTATAGTCAGAATTTCAAAAGATGTACACTGCGAGTAGTCATACTTGCGAGGGAGCAAAGCGACTGAGTGAGGGCGGGTGTGAGAGAGTGTGGGAGGGAGATATCCCCCTCCTACGGTAAGAAATCTGTGAAAATATGCATGGAAAAGACATGCTTCTCAGCATGCTAGCATAGTAAAAATGTTTTATCAAGACTATTACGGATTATAGTCGGAATTTCAAAACGATGTACAAGACCATCATGACGTAGGGGTATGTAGAAAACTGTATGTCAGCAGGCATACTTGCGAGGGAGTGAAACGAGTGAGCGGGTTGAGATGTGGGATAGGGGATATCTCCCTCCCACGATAGGAACTGTTTGAAAATTTGCATGGAAAGACATGTATAGTAAATACATAATTTACACAAATTATTTGGGATTATAGTCAGAATTTTAAAAGATGTAACTGTGAGTAGTCATACTTGCGAGGGAGCAAAGTAGCCGAGCGGGGGATGGCGTGGAAGGGGGTATTCCCCCCCCCGATAGGAAGTTTCGGAAAATACGCATGTAAAAGACATATTCCTAAGCATAGTAAATACATATTTTATCAAGATTATTAGGGATTATCTTCAGTATGTCAAAAAGATGTACACTGTAAGTAGTCATACTTGCGAGGGAGCGAAGCAACTTAGGGGGAAGGGTGCCCATGGTAGGAACTTTTGAAAATCCGCTCAGAAAAGAGGTGTTTCGAAGCGAAGCATGATTAATACATATTTTAAATGTATATTTTATCAAGATTATTGCAAAACTGTAATTCATGAATTCATATTCTTTGCATTCATCTGTACATTTCTGTATATTTCTGTGTAAAGAATCACCGGGGTTTTTTCACAGATATCGCCCTACCAATAATTCCAATGTCTTAAATATGCAAATATTTGAACTCAGCAAACTAAAAAATATATAGAAGGTCATATTACACATCACTTTTATGTACTTTACTACAAAAATATGACCAAAAAGCCATTTTCCTGCCATAGAAACAATATAAAACTTGATCTTCTTCTTCTTCTTCTTCCTCCGCTATGTCGGAGATCAACGGGTTATACCGTAAGTGTAGTGTACATGTATGTATTAATGCTTGTAAATTTTGGTTAATGAGTCGGAACGAAAAGTATGGATTCTATAAAGGTAATTGAGTATGTGGACATTGAGTGTGTTCTGTGTGGTGTCCGTGACAGGGATATTAGCGAGGAGAATCGATTCTGCAAAGAGGGGTGGATCTGAATTCTTGAGTAGGGTGTGCACGCTTAAGAGTTGGTAGTCACTGCTAATTTTATGAAGAAGGGTGTTTCGGTGGTGTGTGAGGACAGGACAGGAAGCAATAAAGTGCGTAGTGTCTTCCTCCGCAGTATGGCATAATTTGCACTCCTTTTCTGTTGTTTTCTTCAGTGTGTAAAGGCGTGTTTGTACAGGGTACGTTTGGGTCAAGAGCTGTGCCTTGATAATTATTGCTTGGCGGAGATGTTGGCGGGTAATGCGTTCTGGATAAAGCTTGGCAGGGGAGAAGGGGAGGTTGTTCTTCCAGAATGATAAAGTTGACTTTTCCCACACTGCCTGGATTAGAGTTGTCTGATATTCTCGGGTGACGACTTTCTTAACTAGTTGTTTCCACGTATGGTATGGGGTGTCTTGTTGGATGAGAGTGTGTAGGTCTGGAAGGCTGTACTTCAAGAGGAGTTCTTGCCAGGATTTTATAGACGGGCTGGATGAGGAGGCTGCTTGCAGGAAGGTACGATATTCAAACCTGTCGGGAGGGAGGCGTATTAGCTGTCCAAGAAGCAGCAGTTTCTCCTGTTCGATGAGCATGCTGAGTGGTAGCAGTCCAGTGAGGAGGTAGATTGCTTCGTCAGCAGCTCGTGTGGGGAGGCCCAGTATCCGCTTGAACAGGTGTATTTGGGCCTTGTTGAGTTTTGACAACATCTGCCTGTTGAGCTGGATGATAGCAGTGCCGTATAGCATGCGGGGAATACAGTATGTTTTCCATAGCTGTGCAGTGAGGGTAGGAGTTAATCCGCCGACATATACTCCTACTCCAGTCATGGCGTATAGTGTTCTTAGTCCTTTAGAAATGATTTCGTTGGTAGGATTGCTTGGTATTGATGATTTAGTGACCCCGAGATGTGGGTGTTGGGTAACAAGTTCGATGGTGCTTGTTCCAAATGACCATTGGGTTGGGGGAGGGCTATGAGCCGGTGTCCTGTTTAAGCATAGGATGGCACTTTTAGCGGAGTTGATTGAGTAGCGCCATGTTCTGGTATATTCCATTGTGATGTTGAGCATTCTTTGCAGGTCTTCAGCGGATGTGCAAATGAGAGCGATGTCATCTGCCAGAGCGAGCACTCCTGAGAATCTTGTATTGAGGGTGCAGCCGATGCCTGAGTTACGTAGGAGTTTGATGAGGCCATCAATGAAAGTTTTATATAAGGTTGGCGAGAGGACACTGCCTTGCCGTACTCCTTGCTTTATGCTGATTGACTTGGAGACTTTGCCTTCCCAGAGGACTTGGCTTTCGATACCTTGGTAAAAACTTTGGATTGCATTAAGATGTAGGGTACTGACTCCGCCTTGTTGTAGTTTATGTAGCGGCCCTTCATGCCATACTCTGTCAAAGGCCTTTTCTGCGTCCAACAGGGCAAGGTATGTGGGCTTCTTTGCTGCGGTATTCAGTTCAATTATCAGTTGAAGGCAGCACGAGGTGAGGAGGCAGGATCTTTCTTTTTGGAACCCACATTGCAGCTCATCTGGTATGTTTTGTGACAGTAAGGTGGATTCCAGGAGTGGCTTGATCATGAGTTCCAGGAGTTTGCTTATTGTAGAGGTGAGTGTGATTCCTCTGTAATTGGACGGAATTTGGGGGTCCTTTCCTTGGGGACATCCCGATAGTCCGCGGGTCCGATAGTCCGCGGGTCCGATAGTCCGCGGGTCCGATAGACCGCGGGTCCGATAGTCCGCGGGTCCGTTAGTCCGCGGGTCCGATAGTCCGCGGGTCCGATAGACCGCGGGTCCGATAGTCCGCGGGTCCGTTAGTCCGCGGGTCCGATAGTCCGCGGGGTCTAGGTAAAATGATATGACCTTCTAGAATAAATAGCCCCGGGGCAATCGCCCCTGAAAACTAGCCCAAAGGACCGCATGTTTTATAGTACTTGGGCCGATAGACCGCATAGTCAGTTTAAACACACAACAGTAATTCACGCACATATCGTCGGTATAGAACCAGAAGGGCGTTAACGCAGAACCGGTTGAGAACCAGAAGGGCGTTATTACTGTACAAAGTCAATGGCATTAACGCCCTTCTAGTTGTCAATGTATTTTGCATTAACGCCCTTCTGGTTCTAAACCGACGATATTCAGTTCCCGCCCCTCCCCCTCCCAACTGCACGTATGCTCGTTCCCTATTTCTCCGGAAAAGGGTAAATTTTATGGGAAATGGGGGTATTTAACCCTTTGGGGACGACGGGCTTGTACAGAAGCCCAGTAAGTCACACACTCAGGCATGTCAGGGATGAATTTCTTCCATAGAAGCCATGAAAATATGATAACATTTTCACTCAAAGTACAGGTTATGATTGCCTCAATGTTTCTGTCCCATTAAATACATATTTCTGACCAATATATATGGAGAAAATCATCTTTAGGTGTGTTATGTACTAGGCTTCTGTACAAGCACGTCGTCCCCAAAGGGTTAAGCATTTTTCCCCCGACTTTTTTTTTTTAATTTAGGGATAGTTTTCACGTTTTTGCGGGCCAAATCTCGAAGTAGGATCCCGAATATGATCCAAAAGCCTGTGAAAAGGAGTTATTTTGCTGGCTCCTCCTTCAAAACCTCTAATATGGGGTAATATGGGGTAATATCAGCTTCCGCTACCAATAGGGGTATCTCTTAGAATCAGGAACAAGCATGCGTGTATGGATCACACCCTCTGTGTGTGTGTGTGGGGGGGGGGGTTCAATCATATTCGTATCTCCACACGACCACACATACACACGTATCGTGAGCAATACACCTCTCCCCTTCGCTCCTCAATCCGCCTTCTTTGTAATAATCAATTATTCCTTTTTAAATGGATAATGAAAAAAAGAAACTAACGCCAATGATTAGATTGATATGCAATATGATTTCTTTAAAAAAGAATTAAACTCAAAGTTTTAATAAAAACAACATCCACAAAATTCCTGAAAACAAAGGCGTAGAAAAACTACGACTTATTGTACATGTTCATCAAGATCATCTCTGAAAAATATTACACACAAATCATATCAATGTAAATTAAAGAAATAACGAATGCAAACTAAGCATAATTGCTTGTGAATGAACCTCAAGAAATAAAACGAGGAAACAACATACTGGACAAGTTAATTTTTTGCATCAAAGAAATTATTCTAACTGAATCAGTTCAAGGTTTTGATTGCTTTGAACACAATTTTGGTAATAAGGGGAAAATGAATAACAACTAAGAAATGGAGGCCCAAAATGGAATTAATAGATTATAAAATTGCGAGCATTTCCTTTTGGCTCAAAAACATAAGTGCTACTTTTTAATACTCGAACAAGAAATCAAGTGGAAACGGCTCTTGGCAGGTTCTCGCCTACCATTACCGCAATTTAATATGGCAGCAGTGCTGGACTTTGATGGGTCAAAGTTTCATTAACGCCGTTAATGATACTTCGACCATGATCATGTGACTTTAACCCTATCATTGCAAGATTATTCAGGCCAATTTACTTTGAAAATATCAGCCTTTGTCCTCCAAGCCTTTGAATGGAATTTAGGCCTTTTATAACTCTTTAACGTTTTTTATTGATGACATTAATAAAGTGTCTAAGTTCATTGACGCCTTAAATGACCTTCTGACGTTAGATTCCATATAGGACCAGGGAAAACTCTATGCTGGATTTGGACCAGTGATACTTTGATTCGCCTTATGTCCTAAAGTTCCATGAAACTTAGGTCCATAATACTTCCTAAGTTCTATGATGGAATTTCAAAAAAATTTAACCTTGGTTAAAATTTCAATGTTGAACAGCCCCCGTCCGTCGAAACAAGCTCGCGCGGCCTAATATAGTCTTTGCTCTGCTATGCAGTGCGATGACAAAAAATATGGTTAGTCAAAAAACGAATAGTAAAATTCAAAATGTTCCAAAACATTCAGATTAAGTGGTCAAGATAACAGCATTTTAGTCAATTTGCAACTTAGTCTCAGAGAAAAAACAACTTGATAGGTTAATATTAGAGGGGGGGTAGTGTATTTAGCTGAAGGAAGTTAATTTTTATAATAAAAAAAAATTGCTTATTTTGTACACATTTCACAAGGGCCTCCCCCCCCCCCCAATATCTTCTTGAAGCTATTCCTTTTCTATATTTAATTACATAAACTTGCCTTTCATGTAGGGCCCTATTATGGCTAGGTATCCATTCTTCCCGTGTCTGGACGGGGGGGTGGGGGCAAAGAATCTGCGTATTTACGGAGTCGAGGATTAATTTCAACAATGAACACCTGGCCGATCCCGATGCTGACATTATTAGTGGTTTTTGCCAAAAATGTTTGAGTAAGTAGAATTACTGATAACGAACACAAATTATATCAAATAATATTTACCTACAATCATTCAGTACACCCCGAATCACAGTTTTTTTATTTTTTCTTTACTTCATGGCCCAACATACTTCACATAATACATAATGGACTATCGATAAAAAACGAGGTTCTCGAAAAAGGGCATTATTGTAATTCAAATTCATTAGAATGTATCATACAAACGGGTGAACAATGAAAAAAAATATTTTTGATTTTCACTATATTCTTGCACTTCAATTAATTTTACATACACCGCAGGGACTATCGGATCCGCCGGACTAATGGACCCGCGGACTACTCGGAACCCCGCGGAAACTTATCGGTACCTGCGGACTAACGGACCCGCGGCCACTAATACGGACCCGCGGTACTTAACGGACCCTGCGGCACTAAACGAACCCCGGCGACTATTCGGGAACCCGCGGGGACTATCGGGCTGGTAGCCCTTTCCTTTACCTTTGAAGATCGGTATAATGGTTCCTCGCTTGAGTTGGTGGGGAATGTAGGATGACAGGTAGCACTGGTTAAGTATGACTAGTAGGAGACTTCGTGCATTTTTTCCTAGGTGTATTATATGTTCAGCTGATATGTTGTCTGGGCCACAAGATTTCCCTTTCTTCAGGTCTTTTATTGCTCTGTTGAGATCCATTGATGTGAAGCCGCGGGTTAGGGAAGTGTTGGTTGTGTGCTCGACCGATGATGTTGGGGAGACAAGGAGGTTGTCAGCTGATATCTCATCATCCTTATGTGATGGAATTGCTAGGTCCTGGAAGTATGTATGCCAGCCATCCAGAATGTCGGCTTCAGTATATGTATTATCGTTGTAGGACAGGCGGTTGGTGTTTGCTTGGTTATCTGCTTTGTGTGTCTTGATAAGCCGGTAGAATAGATTTTCATTGTGTATATGCTTGCATCCTCGATTTCTTTTAGGAAGTTTTTGTGGGTACATGCACGTGATTGCCTCAGGGCAGCCCGGAATTGAGGTCTTGTATTTCTTCCATAATGTGCTGTCACAGTGGGGCTTGGGTTTTCCAGCTTCTTTCCACTTTTTCCAGTCTTGCTGGGCTTGTTGATATGCCATTTTGACCTTTGAGTTCCATTCTTTTTTGCCATGTTTTTCGCGGGACGAGTGTGAGTGTGGTAGTGAGTTTGACGTCGTAATCATAGCTTCGCAAAAGCTGGACAGGGTTTGTTCTGTGAGTTGGGTTGAGAGAGCATCAGTGTTTAGATGGAGGAAAATCGTTCGGCTTATTTCTTCCATTGGGTAGGTATAGAGTTCTTCAATATCTTCTTTTGATACGAGGTTCCATTTAATCCGTAGTCTCGATCGTAAAGGAGTTGTGGGCCGAGTTAGAACGTACTTTGTCTTGTCCGTTTGTGCCGGTTTGCCAGGTTTTGTCATGAGTTTCCCATGTGACAACAACGGGCCTGTGATCTGACGTATTCAGGGGGTTTTCCGGGTAGATGTTGAGATCATTTATTTTATCGATTATGTGAGGTGGTACAAGGAAACCATCAATGTTCGAACATTTCCTTCCGTCATCACTTTGGAAAGTGAAGTCGTCGGGTGAGCACATTTTGGCGGTGGCGCTCAGTAGCTCTTCTGTTTCTAGAAATCGGGTTGACTTCTTCTTTAACGGGTTGACTGTATCCACATTAAAGTCTCCAATGATGAAGTGAATTGCGTTTGTCTCGGTGCTCATGATTTGAGACATAATGGACAGGATATTTTGGTATTCCGTATGTGAGTTGGCGTCGTCGCCACTTGGGAGATAGCAGTTGTGCACAAATAAATCCTTGTCGTCATACATCTTTGGGAATTATGATGAGCCTGTTTGATTGGTTGGGGACAATAGCAATATTTTGCGACAAGGTTTTGCGGATGAATGTGGCTACGCCGCCCATGCCTCTGTAGCCTGTAGGGTAGCGTGTAGGAAGGTTTTCATCATGAGATTTTGCAAATACCAGGTGGTCATTGCTTACATTCTCCAAGTTGTCAATATTGTAGGAGTATAGCCAATGTTCTTGGATGCATAAGATGTCTAGTTCCTTTATGATATGGTTTAGAAATGATTGGTTAGCAGTAAATCCGCGCATGTTGTATGTGGACAGTTTTATTGTGCTGCTTCCAGGAGCTCCAGACTGGATTGGATAAGGTGATTTATTTGCCGGTGGTGTGTTATTAGTACTTGTGTTGTTGTAGGCTCTGTCAAGGCATGAGGCAGTGCCAGCAGGTGGATTGTTGTCATCAGAGTTTTGTATGCTGACTCCAGCAGTGCCTTGTGCGTTGAAAGGGAGGCTCGTCCTGGCCGAAAATCCGATTTGGTATGATGTTGTATGTTCGACGACGTGGGGGTGTTCCTTTCTACTGGTCGTACTGGGGATAGAGGAGTATTGTCGTTGTATCTGGGCGGCATGGTTTCAGCTTCGTGTTGTGCTGCCCTGTCATCTATGTATTCGTTTTCCGAGTTGTGCCATGCTTGCTGCTGGTTACCTCGTAAAACTGTGGAGTATAGCTCTGGTGTTCCCCTGGAGTAGGGTATGTTTGAGGTAGACTTTTCCGCTGGGTAGTTTCCATTGGTTTGATTATTCCTGTGAGTTTCTCTGGGGTTTTGAGTTGCATTCGTATAGGTATTTCCATTGCTACGTGAATGGGTTATGTAATGATCTCCTTGGAAGGCTGATTGGCGAGGATGCTGCTTCTGATGGTTTGGGACATGTTGTGACCTCGTGGGCTTCTTTGACTTTCCACTGTGGTCGTTTCTACGGTTTTGCCGAGAGTGTGATTGGTAATCCCTCCTTGTGTGATGGTCAGAGCGTTGTATATCATGTGATTGACTGTTTAGCGGACAATTATCTCTCTCCGACTGGTCTGTCAGGGCATCAAATTGGTTACCGGTTGGCATCACAAAGTTTGTGCCAGAACTGTAGCTATGTTTGGGGGGTATAGACACACTGCCTAGTGGGGCTGATATATGGTTCTGACTTGCGCTCCTTTCGCGAGGGTGACTGGTCGTGCCCTCTTGACTACTTTGTAGGTCATTATCTATTTCTTGTTGGTCTGTCAGGGCATCAAACTGGTTGCTGGTTGGTATCACAAAGTTTGTGGCGTACTCGTAACCATTTTTGGAGGATACAGATACATAGCGGGGTGGGGATGTTACATTGCTCTGACTTGTGCCCATTTCAGGGTAAGTTGAATTTTGTTGATAGTTGGACTCACTCATGTTGATGTCATGTTTCAGACACAGCGCATACAGGTAGTCATATTCCAATAAGAGATTTATGTGGTCTGTTTCTTGTTTGGCCAAGGTTGCTCGCATGTTCTTTAATTCCTCATCCTTCTTCTGCATCATTCGCTTGCTACTTGTGAGGAGATCATGTGAGGCTTTATTTTCCCGTTTAACCATTTGTAGTTGATGAAGCAGGTTTTCGTTTTAGATCTGTATAACAGAGTTTACGGTTCTCAGGCTTTTGCTTTCCTCTTTCAGGGCCTGTGCCTCTTTTTTAGTTTAGTACATGATAGGCATTTAGGTTGCATAGTTGTTGTTCCACTCTGCTTTTTCAGGTCATTGGGTGTCTGTGGTAGCATAGGTAGCCTCCTCTTATTGTTATTGTTATCACTCCTTTGCTCTGTCTGGTTACTTGATGTCTCAGGGGGTGCAACTTGTTGAGAAATACATGTAGGTTCTTGTTCGTTGGGCAAATTTATATCTGCATTCAGTTCATCGCTAATTGTTTCTCCTTGATTGTCTTCACTGCTGTCCGACCCAATTGGGCCGCGTTGGGCCATGATATCTGATGATTCCGGAATAGGCTGGGTCACAGGGGAAGATGTTGATTCTTGGGGGGATTTGGCCTCCTCATTTGCAGCTGTCGGTGAGTCGCTTGAGTCAGGGTTGGAGTTTGCGGTTCCATGGTTGCAGGGAAGGGGGGTAAGGTTCACTGCATTTCCCTGTGATTCTGTTTCCAGGTGTAAGCAGGACATACATTTGAAATCCTCACACTTTGCGTCATTGCTTTGTGTTGGAACCCGAGGTGGTACACAATTTTCATGAAACCAGTTTCTACAGATTGTACATTCAGTGGAGTTTGTGCATGCGTGTTGCTGGCAGTACGGGCAGGTGAGCTTACAGTTGATGTCTAGGCAGGTGTTAACAAGGTTGTGGGTGCTCTGCGTACATGCAGTTTCACGAGGCCCTTCATCAGATATTTGTTCATGCTGGATTTCTGGAGTAATCGCGATTATTTCTGGACCGATACATTTGCAAAGTTCGCACATGAAGTAAGATGAGTCATCCATTATAAGCAGCTCAAGTTCTTTTTGTGGGAGAGTGGTGCATTGGAAGTGATACCATCTTTCACACATGGAACATTCAATGCTACGTTGGCACGCATGGGTGTTGCAGCTGGTACACATGGTAGTTTTGTCCGTACCTGTGCATGTACACCTCATACTTTCTTCTGGTTGTATCACTTTAGTTATTTCAGTTGCTGGGTTAAGGGCCGACATAATTGATTGGTGAATTGTTCTGTTTTCTAGTTGTATGCTTACATTGCTATCTGCAATTTCCGCTAATATATCCGGTAGCAGAGTTTCTACAAATGTTTGTATTTGCTTGCCATTTACAAGTACTCTATTTGTAGTGTTGTAGAGATTCACTGTGAATTTGTTCTGCTTTCCAGGTTTCCCAGATTTCAGTTTATTACACACTTTGATGCTCTGTTGGACAATGCTTCCATCTTTGTCCGACACTGCCGTAATTTGGGATGAGAGGGTTGCAGACTTGTTATTAAGGGTTGTGAAGTATGCTAGGGTCGCCTGGCCGAAGTGCTCATAAAATGCTGTGCTCAGCGAGAGGACGACTTGCTTTCCACCATTCTTTAGGGCTCCTGATGATGCTATGAGGCAGTTGTCTGCTTTTTTGTGCAGTGCCTTCTCCTTGTTGAGAGTATAATTTCTTGTTTCCTCAAGTCTAGTAACTGATTCTGCTGGCTGCCGACTTAACTCGGCAGGAGCATTTCTCTGTTGAGACATAGTTTGGATCATATTGGGTGATGTACTGGACCAGAATATGCAATCCTATTCAGATATTTTATATACACAGCATGCAGTATATACACTGTACCTACTTCTTTTTGTAGCCAGAGTTGCTTAGTTCATATATAATAATGTACTTATATCACAATGGATACCATACCTTTCCTGTTTGGCAGGTTTGTGCGGCGTGAATACTGTACCTTACTTGGTATTTGTCCTTTAGTCAGGTACGCACATCAACTGATAAATAACCTCGGAGATAAAGACTTAGCAGCATATGTGCAATATAATATAGAGTCTGAGAGCACACAGGGAGTATACGTGTAATATGCAGGATACAAAACGTGGATAGCTCTTTAAGACTTAGTTTGCGCAAAATATTGATGCAATGTAAACAGTTCCAGGAGGGGTTGTACGAGTCACAGTACTTTTACATCAGTACCTAACATCAGATGGGATTGCATGACAGACACACATTGAAGCAACAGTACAGCACGATGCATGATCGTAGGTTAAAATAATTGTCAGATTTGTGTTTCAGCAGCCAAAATGGCCATAAAATCCACTTGCCCACCCCTACTATTGTAGCCAATTTATCAACACGTTCTACATGGAACATGTACCCTCTCACGCCCTCCCCACGTAAGAATTGCTTAAGAATATACATAAATATATTTATAAAGTTAAAAATGCAAGTTTTTCTTATTCTGGGACCCCCTCCAAGACACCCCAAAGCTATATAGGCATATATTTTTTTTCTAATTAGCCGATATTGAAAATGAAAGTGGATGGAATATCCAGATTAATTTCATTTTATTTTATTTTTTTATTTTTTTTATTTCGTATTTCAACAAACAATAATTCACATGAAAAGATAAACAAGAATAATGAATCAAAATACAATTGTTCAATAATATGTTAAATAATAAATATTCGCGATATACATGTACCACCAATGCTTAGATTACAATTTATTATGACAGAAATACGACGAGACCTACTAAAAAGCATGTTTGTAGGATTTGTAGGCCCTCAAAAATGATTACTATGGTCTGGTTTACTTATTTTACATGTCGAATAAGGCGAAGTGTAAAAAGAACCGAACAGAAGACTAAAAAACACGATAACGTAAGGAAACGTGAATCAAGATTAGTGCATTAAACAAAAACAAAATCAAAAACAAAACAAAACCACACACATACAATGAGCAATTAAATATACAATAAAATTACGTGGTAGTGATAGATCATCAATGCAAGATATTGAAAAATTCCTATTTGCAACATAAAACAAAGATGAGGTATATCGATTAAGTTGGTCTTATTTTATAGAGTGGTCAGACTATCTTCGTTATATGCAGCCTGAAGCAATGCCATAAAGCGGTGTTTTATTACAAGGACAGCAACGACAATTTATACAATAGATACCAAAATAAATGCATAAATGCAAATGTGCGTTAAAGTATATACATTATAATAACGGATTATTATATGTTTGTAGTAAAATAGCTCTGAGCTTACGTTTGAAGGTACGAAGAGTAATATTTTCTTTGAGACTAACGTCAAGTTCGTTCCAGTATTTGGGTCCAGTAAAGAAAATTGTTTTGTGTGAAAAACCGTTCGCGTACGGGGCAATTGGTAACAATTGGAGTGGCTGGTTGGATAAGAATGGATTGTTGTGTTTAAGGCAAACATAGAAGAAACTGCAGGAGGTAAATTACCATGGTGAAGTTGAAACATAAATGCCCCAAGATTAAAGTCATAAACATAATCAAATTTTAGGATACTTGTGTTATAAAATAATGAATTAGCGTGGCTGTGAACGCGGCATTATTTATATTTCTAAGAGCTCGTTTTTGAATGGGAATTTTTTTTATTTGCTTGTACTCTTGCTAAATTACCCCATGCTAATATTCCATAATTGATATGTGGCGAAATAAGTGTAGAGTATAGCAAACGAAGTATGTAATCATGGAAAAATGATTTTAATTTATGCAATATACCAGTATTCTTTGAAAGAGTTTGACAGATAGTATTTATGTGAAACTTCCATGTTAATTTGCTATCGATATGTAAACCGAGAAACTTCGTTGAATTAACTTGGGCAATATTAATAATATCAATGGTGATATTACCATGCAGAGTATTCAAAGAATTGCTAAAAAAGCATGTAATTAGTTTGTAGAAGGAGACATAATGTAGATTTTTAAAGGTGAAAATGCAACATTCTCTCACACTGGGAGGGGAAACCCCTCCCAGACACAGTGGCGTAGCGAGAGGGGGGGGGGAGTGATGGGGCCCCCGTTAAGATTTGGTAGGTGAAAAAAAGTGATGTGAAGCCGCCGCCTTCATTTCTTGATTTTCGTCTTCTGTTTTTTTCTTCCTGTTGAAATATCTACAGCAATATACTACCTTATCTTAATCAGTGGGACTGTTTTGGGTCGATAAAATATGCCAAAAACATGCACCAAATTGCACAATTAACAGCATCAAAATGTAAAAAGCTCTCACCATGGGAGGGGGACACCCCTCCCACCTCGCTCGTTTCGCTCGTTCCTGTTGAAATATCTATGTACTATCAATAAACTATTTTATCTTAATCAATGGGACTGTTTTATTAAAATCCCCTACATGCCACCAAATTGCACGATTAATAGGGCTATCCGCACACTAAAAAAAAAGCTTATATTATCGTACACGCTGATCGTGTACGAAACTTAAGCTTTGTTTTTTTATTTCGGATCCAAGTCGGTGCAGTCGTACGACAAAAGTCGTGTAGTGTGCGGAGGCCTTAACAGCATCAAAATGGAAACAGCTGTTACCGTGGGAGCGGGGGGGGGGAACACCCCCTCCCACACCTTCCACCCCCGCTAAGTCGCTCCGCTCGCTCGGGCTCGGTCGCTTAGATCCTTCGTATTTTCCGCCCCCTAAGATCAAATCCTGGCTACGTCACTGTCCAGACCCTCCCATATTGTTAATGTTAAGGCGTAAAACCAGACCCTCCAAAAAAGCTATATAATAATTTTGTATAATTAACCAGAATTACAAATTGAAAGTGTATCAAAATAACATTCCAATCCATTTGTGACTAAAGGGAGCAAAACATGTAGGTTTTTAAAGGTGAAAATGCATTTTTGTTCACACCCCTGAAGGAGGAAACCTCCTCCGACACCCTCACTAAAGCTTATGATTGTGTTTGTCTTTGTGTTTGTCTGTGTTTGTGTGTGTTTGTGTGTGTATGTGTCTACTCTGTATATGTCTGTTGTTGTGTGTTTGTCTGTGTGTATCTGTATGTCTGTATGTATGTCTGTGTGTTTGTGTTTGTCTGAATGTGTCTGTTCTTGTGTCTGTATGTGTTTGTGTCTATGTGTCTGAAAGTGTTTAGTCTGTCGTTTTGTCTGGTCTGTTTGTGTGTCTGTGTGTTGTGTGTTTGTCTGTCTGTGTCTGTGTGTCTCTGTGTATGTCTGTGTTTGTATGTGTCTGTGTGTTTGTCTATGTGTTTTCGTGTCTGTATGTTTTTGTTTGTCTGTAAGTGTCTGTGTGTGTCTGTTTGTGTGTCTGTATGTATCTGTTGTTTGTGTGTGAGTCTGGGTGTCTGTGTGTATCTGTATGTGTCTGTGTGTCTGTGTGTCTGTCTGTATGTGTGTGTTTGTGGGTCTGCGTGTTTGTCTGTGTATCTAATTGTGTGTCTGTGTCTGTATGTCTGTGTGGGTATGTGTCTCTGTGTTTGTGTATGTATGTTTTTGTCTGTATGAATGTGTATGTTTGTGTCTCTGTATGTGTCTATGTGTCTGTATGTGTCTAGTCTGTATGTATATGTTTGTTTGTCTGTATATGTGTATGCATCTGTTTGTCTGCGTGTTCGTTTCTGTATCTGATTGTGTGTCTCTGTGTGTCTGTATGTGTCTTTTTGTTCGTAGTGTGTGGGTGTGGGTATGCGTTATGTGTATACGGCGTTTAAGTATCTCTGTGTGTGTCTGTGTGTGTATGTATGCGTCCATTTTACATGTATGTGCCTGTGTGTCTGTAAGTGTATGTTTGTTTGTCTTTACACATGTCTGTTTGTATGTGTGCATCTCTGTGTATCTGCATTGGTGTATGTCTGTGTGTACTTGTATGTGTGTGTATGGTTGTGTGCATCTAGGTTTTGTGCTGGTGTCGGAAAAAGAATGTGCAAGTGTATGGTGTGCATTTGGATGCCTGTAAGTGTCTGTGTTAGCCTGTATGTGGTTGCGAGTGTCAGGCAGACATACAGACACACAAACACAAAGACATTCACATAAAACAGACACATACAGACCAGTGTTGTGGGTCTCGAGGCCGTCCTCGGCGTCGTCCTTGAGGAAGGAGGTTAATCCTCGGCCTCGTCCTCGTCCTCGGCCTCGGACGCAATCCTTGGCCTCGTCCTTGTCCTCGGGTGAGCCGGCCTCGGATGCAACACTGACACAGGCACTGACATACACAAACGCAAAGAAACATTAAGCCAAACAAATAGACACACACACACACACACACACACAGGTCCACAAACTCACATACATACAAACACACAGACAAACACACAGACACATACACACATACAGACACACAGAGACACACAGACACAGACAGACACACAAAGAGACACATACACACAGACACACAGACACACAGACACTGAGAGACGTACATACAGACACATAAAGACACACAGACACATACAGACACACAGACACACACATAGACAAACAAAAATACACAAATAGACACACAAACAGACACATACAGACACACAGATACACAGACACACACTGACAAACATGCAGACACATATAGACACACAAACAGACACATAGACAGACACACAGACACATACAGACGCACAAACAGACACATACAGACACACACATGCATACACTGACAAACATACGACACATAGACACACAAACAGGCACACGCATACACCTACAAACACAGAAACACATACTGACATACACCCACATACCCACAAACAATTAAATGTGATTTGATCATGGCTGGCGACAATCTGTGCTGTCAACTCCGGGCACAAATTGTCGCCGGCGACAATTTGTGCCGTCAGGTTTTTCACAAATCATGACAAATTGTCGCCGGCGACAATTTGTGCCGCAACAGTGTGCCCCTTCCCCTCCCCCATGACCTTGAAATTCTGGATCCGTCACTGGGAAAAAATGGCACTATTATCGTACGATGATTTCACTATGCACGCACGATTATTAGCGATTGCTTGCCTCCTCTTTGCGATCACTTTGATCGCAGCCAGGTTTTTGAAACAGTTTGAAAACAAAATTTGATCTTACCTTCATCTGTGTTCACAAGTGATTACCATGGTTGTCGTACGATAACGCTCACGTTATAGTTTACTTGCGAACACTCGCGATCACCTGCGATCACATACAATAACTCCTCGTTACTCGATCGCAGGTAGTCGCAACTGCTCGTGCGACCAAGGCCTAACTGATAACAATACTCCTGATAAAATGTCACATACCTCCATAAACTGAATATACGCCGGTCCCTCCACACTTGGTACTCTGATTGCCAGGACACCTCGTGTTGCAGTAACTATCATCCACGGGATGAAAACGACTGGGTATGGAGTTTTTACAATAGCAGTACTCGCCAGAGAGAAAGGCCAGATCTATATATTGATTCCAACAGTGTTGCACGCACTGAAAAATTGTCATCTCCTGATAATGACCAGAAGCACCATAAGAATCACCAATGCCATTATAGCATCCCATGTAGTCAGCTGTCACCGGAAAAGGAATTCAAATTAAAGTGAAATGATATTGCTGATATAGTGTAAAGAATAAATTCGTATGGTTAACACGTTAGACAGGGTTTGATATTGTTAATCCACAACACGCATTTCCCATTGAACCGATTACTAGATAACTGATATAAGTGATGATGTTATGTCCATCAGAGTATTTTTACTTAATTTATGGTAAAGAAAGTGTAAATTATTAGAGGGAAATTGGAAAATGTGAAATAGTTATCATTTCAGACACAATACTCTCAGAAACAAGTATACTGTTTACAGTTTCTGCTGTAACAATGTCATAGTCACACATTTTCTTCTTTGTTTCAAATAATGCTGTGACATTTGTCTTGTAGCATTCTTTCGATTTCTATCAGGGACAAAGATTAATTCAATGCTTGTTCCTCCTCACGTAATTCAATTCAAGGCAAATCCTTCCAGCCTGAATATACACTCTAGCCATTATACATGTTTAATCGGTATGTGTTTCAACTACTTTGGATTGGAGGCATATTTTACTTCTCCCAATCATGTCACTGTCCTTTTACAGGTATTATAGTGACAAAAAATATTGTTTAAAGGGTGAATTTAACTTCCGTTTCTGAAGAGCATGTTTTTTTTTCTCTCGTATTATATTTTGACTTTAAGATACACCTATTTGATCAAATAATGACAAGAAAATATCGAAAATGTCGGAAATGTACAGAGTGATATCTGCTCACTGATTATTTTTAAAGTCCTCAGACATAATGATTAGATTTAAAAGTAGTAGTAGCATTCTTCTTCTTCTTCTATTTCTTCTTCTTCTTCTTCTTCTTCTTCTTCTTCTTCTTCTTCTTCTTCTTCTTCTTCTTCTATATATATATTATTGGTTATTGTTATTATTATTATTATTATTATTATTATTATTATTATTATTATTATTATTATTATTATTATTATTATTATTATTATCATCATCATCATCATCATCATCATTTTTAGCAAATGCAAATCGCAAATGCAAACTCTGAGCTATACATACTGACAAGATTTTTCCCCATGCGTCATATTTGCCTTCATTTGTAAATGCAGAAACTTAAGAATGCCACATTAATGAAAACAACAAACAAAGCACACAAGTACAAAAACTATAGCAACACGCTTTTGTTTCCAAATCCATGTTGTAAAGTAACTACCGTATACAACACATAATACTATACCGGTAGTGACGTAATGACGGACGGTGAAAAATTACCATAACATCGTCAAGTAATATAAACGTCGCAGACAAACAATTGCACTACCAGATAACTTACCTAATTTACAATCATAAGAATACATGTATATTAAACAACATATAATAATGAAGAAAACGTGAGCAATTTCAACACAGAAACATGTAAAGTGTATGACTAGATGATACACGATATCAACCAAAATCAGTTACCATTTAGCACACAAATCATCCTAACAACTTTCATGATCGGCAATAGCTTGGAACTATGCTCTTGTGTTGGCAATTTGTTTATTTCCTGATTGACAGGACTAACCTGCATGTGTATTTATCAACACGGATGCTGTAACGACCATAAACAGCCACATTGTAGTATTTCGGAGACCGATGGATACAGACCCCGTAGTTGGTTGCAATTTATCCTGCCTCATCTTGCTAAGACGACCACTGTGATCCAAGTATACAATGGCAATATGCTGGCAGGGCCTGCTGGACAATTAAATATCAATCCATTTACTGATTTCACACGTTCTTAGAAATGATAGGATTGGATATGATTTCATGCCTATTTAAACATGTATCACTTTCTTAGCGAAGTATAACTTTTTGAGCATTGGCATTCGCAGGATTTTGGCCACGGGGGGGGGGGGGGGGGGCGTGGTTATCCGCGGCCGAACCCTTGGTCCATTTTTTTCCCGGTCAGCCCAGCCGCCGAAAGTCGCTCAGCGGCGAAGAGGGGGGGGGTGGATCGCACGGCTGAATTTTCACGTCAACGGAAGTAAAATTACTCATTTTTATAGATGTCCAGTGATTTAAAACACCCCCTTTTTGACAAAAATGCAGGTATTTTCAGGAAAGTGAGGGTGTTTGGGGGTATTAACACCCCTTTTGCAGGAATGGGGTGTTTATTGAACACCTAGGCGCCGGTTCTAGAGCAAAAATTTTAGGGGGCTACAGGGTGCGGCTCTGACGGGAACGACATGCGCAGGCGAGGCGAAGCGACCGAGCGGGGGGAAGGGGTCGTGGGAGGGGGCGATTACCCCCCTTCCCACGGTGTAGGGAACTTTTCGAAATACGCATTAGTTACAGCAAGTTGGATTCTGGGCATGGAATAAAAATATTTTAAGGTTATATTTTATGAAGATTATTTACGGGTTTTAAATTTCAAAGATTACAGGAAATTTATTGTGAAAATTGTAATGGGACAGTAAATACTTGCGAGGAGGCGAAACCTCCGAACGGAGGGAGTTGTGGAAAGCGGGAATACCTCGCTCACCGGCAGATTAGGGATTGGGAGTCATACTTTGCGATGGGAGCAATGCAGACGAGCGGGAGGGAGGGGTGTGGGAGGGGGTTACCCCCTCCCACGGTAGCGAACTTTTCGAAAATACGCAATAGAAAATACGTTGCATTTCTGTGCATGGCTAAATGATGTTTTTTAAGGGTATTTTAGGAAGATTATTGCGGCATTGTTTCCAAGAAAGATTACAGGAAGTATTTATGCAATTATGTATTAGGCAGTGATTTAATTGCTGAGGGAGCGAAACACCGTCTGACGGGGGGGGGGGGGGGGAGAGTGTGGGAGTATACCCCCTCCCACGGTGCATGCGGAACTTGTTGAAAACCACGCATAAGAAGAGATGTTTTTTCTAGGCATGGATAAACCACATACTTTTTCAAGGCAATGGTATATTTTAATCAAGATTAGGGATTTGAGAAGTCATTACTTTTAGCGAGTTTAGCAACGGCGACCGAGCGGGGGAGGGTGCCGGAGGGGGTATACCCCCTCCCACGGTCAGGAACTTTGGAAGATACGACATAGAAATACGTGATTTCCTGGGCATGGTTAAATACATATTTTAAAAGGTTCTATTTTATAAAGATATTGGAAATTATTTCCAAAGATTACAGGAAGTATGTAAAATTTGTAATTTGGCCAGTGATACTTCAGAGGGAGCGAAACCTCCGAAGGCGTGGGGGGTGAGTAGAGAGGGGGGATACTCCCCCCCCCCACGGTACGGAACTTTTTTTGAAAATACGCATAGAAAAAGATGGGTTTTCTAGCAATATATATATATATATATTTGGGCAATGGTATGTTTTTTATCAAGATTGGGAGGATTGACGAAGTCATCAGTACTTGTGAGTTGAGAGTGTGGGAGTGGCCACCCCTCCTACCTCGGGGAACTTTTTGAAAATTACAGATAGAAAAGATGTTTTCCTAGGCTCATGGTATATGTCTTTTGCATTTGTTTCATCTTTTCATCCAGATTAGGGATTGAGAAGTCATACTTGCGAGGGAGCGAAGCGACCGAGTGGGGGAGGGTGTGGGAGGGGGACATCCCCTCCCACCGTAGGGATTTTTTGAAAATACGCATAGAAAAGATAGGTTTCTAGGCTGGGTAATATACCTATTGTAAAGACATATTTCATGAAGATTATTAGGGACTGTTGCAGATTTTCGAAAACATGTACAGGAAATACATGAAAAACTGTAATTGGTACATGTACTCATACTTGCTAGGGAACGAATCGACCGAGCGGGGGAGGAGGGGCATAGGCCCCTCCACGATAGGAGCTTTTTGAAAATATTCATAGAAAAGACGGGTTTCTATAGGCATAGTAAGTACATATTTCAATGGTATTTATCAAGATTAGGGATCGGGTATCATACTTGCGAGGGAGCGAAGCAACCGTGTGGGGGAAGGTGTGGATAACCCCCTCCCACGGCAGAAAACTTTTGAAAATACGCATAGAAAAGACGTGATTCTAGGCATGGTAAATACCTATATTTTGAAGGTTTTGTAAAGATTATTACTGATTGTAGTCAGGATTTCAAAGAGATGTAGGCCTACAGGAAGTATGTGGAAAACTGCACGTGAGTAGTCATACTTGTGAGGGAGCGAAGCGACCGAGCTGGAGGAGTGTGTGTGAGAGGGGTTCCCCTCCCACGTTAGAAAAAATTTCAAAATACAAACAGAAAAGACGTGTTTTTTAGGCATGATAAATGGATATTTTTAAGGTATATTTGATAAAGATTCAGGATTTCAGAAAGATGCTCACTATAATTATGTGAAAAACTGTAATTCGGTATTCATACTTGCGAGGGGGTGGAGACGGGTGTGGGATGGGGAACCCACGGCAAGAAATTATTAAAATACACGAAGCAAAGACATGTTTCTAAGCACAGTAAATACATGTTTTAAACGTGTATTATGCAAATTATTATTGGGATTGTTGTCAGTATTTCAAGAAGATGAACAGTAAGTAAACCTATGTGAAAAATGTTAAT
>JZLH01S0557923.1:0-13270 GCA_001188425.1 Eucidaris tribuloides
TGAGAGGTGGAATTGTTCCGTGGTCGGGGATCCAAGCAACCCTTTTGGCCAAATTATTAGCACAGGTGCGTAATACAGTTAACTATGAAAGATATTGTTTCACATTAGAGACATAAGTAGTACTGCCTTTAGACATGTTAGAGTCAAGAGTAATGTAATGGGTGTGGGGTCCTACTTCCATAGCGTGTGTCACTTTATGTCACTCACCATCATGTAGCTTCGAGTGATCGGGAATGACCCCAGTTGTAGACAAATCACATTTAACCAGAAGTGGGGAAATCCCTTTCAGTGTACTGGTGCATAATGATGGGAATGGTGATCACATTTGGGTGGTATTTCTATTTTCTGCTCGGAGTCGACGCCATGGAAGGGGACAAGCGCACATGACTTGTATACTTTCACCAATTTCTAATGCACTGGTTGGCCCTAGGATAAGTCGTGGTGATTTACCGAGACGCTGGTGGCTGTAGCACTAAAATAATTCAGCTCCAGCAATGACACCACTATGCCTGCCCACAGAACAATTCTCTCCTTGCCCCTCTCCTGGCCGCAAATCACAGGTACTGTACGCCGCTGATGTCACGAACAATCCCGATGTATTTCTCATTTGGTTAACTTCGAAAAAAATGTTTACTCATACATGACGCCATGGCAACTTGTATTTAACATTCTGTGCGGTTCGAAAGACATTAAGACCGGAGACAGATCAACTACGCGTTTTTGTTTTTTTATCATATATTTTATTGAATTAACATAATCATGTACATAAACAATTATCAATGATTTAAAATTACAAGCAAAAATCAAAACATAAGTGAAAACATTTTAAAAAAAATAAAGAATTAAAAACGGGGGACAAGAAAAATGAATACTAAAAGCAAATTGATAGTACAATATCCACTCTGCAACTCTGATAACGAGTCTTCAATTTGTTTGTTAATGATGCAAAGTGTCTAAATGTATACCATAAATATATGTTTCCTCCATGAAAAGTGTCCTGTCAGCTCAAAGTATCATTTGCTGCGGGAATACGTTTTTTTATAGTCAAAGCAATGTCTTCATTGACGAGTTTAGTAATGAAATTAACATTAAAGACATGTGTAGAAACGTTTGTGATGCAAAGACGATTTGATTTCTCTCAGCTATGCAGATCACAGACATGAATCTTAAAAGCAAATAGCAGTATTTGAAAAGTCTTTAATTTGGGATAAAACGAATATAAGATCAAGCACACTGTTCAAGGTCCTGGCCTGCTGTCTAAATTTTATGATCAAATACTTATTACGTTTTCAACAATTATCATCAGTACTCATTGTGACAGGCAATTTTTTTGTAGCTTTGTATGAGATCAATTTCTGTCAGGGCACCAGAATAATTCAGTAATAAATGAACGCTTGTTTCTCCACAAGTAACCTACTTTAAGACAATTCCTTCCAGCTAAGAGATACTCTCTAGCTTGTGTATACATTGGTGTATGTGTATACCTATTTGGTTGAGGTATTTTTGACTTTCGACACCTCTGCCAATCATGTAAATGCCCTTTGAATCGAAAATCTTGCTCAAATATACGCGCGAATTATATTCTGCGTAAATTCCCGTTGCGGCGTTGCATACCGTTATGTGTGACGTAGCGAACCGTCTGACCGTTTGGTGTTATCTATAGATGATGTCAACATGTTCGCCAGACTCGTTGTTTGTCTTGACGTCATTTAATGACATCAATTAAATCCCGCTTATCGAAATGCAAATGAGCTTGCAACGTTCTTGCACTAAATTTTATACGAGGAAGAGCCTCTTTTTACAGTTTGTAGGAATGCAGACGGAATGATTATAAAGAATACCGATAGATATAGGTATGGGTGTCATGTTGCATGTGGGTACATGTACTATGCTGCTATACATTACGAGCAACAATACTTGGTTGTGAAGTAATGAATATGATACATATAGGCCTAGGCCTACACTTTGCGTGCGAAATGTGTCGATAATCTCTTTCCATAAACGGTGTATTTTGATTGATACACGTGTTCTTTGTGACCCCCTTCTTTTTTGAAGGCCTTGACATTTTACAACCCATTGTTTGAATAGTCTGTCTAGAAACCTGCTGACCTTAGCCAATATAATTATATCACATACCCACGTTGTGTTAATTGAATGACTGTATAGTACACGTGTAAGATAAAACAAAGACTTCTGCACGGGTTCATGATAATAGAGTGTATTAGTAAGTCCTGGATGAAGATTTTTTTCTTTTAACGGTTTTAACCGTTACGAAGTCGAAAAGTTAGTGCTTAATGTTTATATCAAGCTAAGTGATTTTGAGGTGTGAAGTAGGGTGTACAAGTGAACCCGATTTTTGACAGATGGACCACTGATGTAACATCCATTAAAATCTGATCAGTCAATCTCATATTAACACATGTTTGAACACACAAACGTTTCCCCACACGCAAATATAAAATACAGACACACATACGCATACATATTATATATATGTTCACATTACACACCCATTACCGATTTGCATAGCAACAGTCCGAATTTCCTACATTTTATAATTGATTGTGCCGTCTGTTAATATCATGTGGAATATTAATCATGACTATGTGTTTCCAGTGTACCAGCAGGCGAGAAAATATTGTTCAGCTGGAAGAGTATCGCCCCCATTACATGGGAACATTGTTAATTTCTTTCGCAAAGTGTAAGTCGGTGGGGGGGGGGGCAAATATACCCAATCGAGGAATTCGGTGTAAACGAAGGGCAGAAAGGGGGTTTCAAGTTTTATGTGTATGTTTCCCCGAAAGTTTTTAAAGAGTAAAATGTGAAGGATGGTTTCATGGTTTTTTTATCTAATAATACAAAATAAAAAAAAATATTAAAAAAATAAGTTTGTTGCTGAAAATGGTCTTTATAGATTGTTTCATACATGCTTTCCTCGAGAAGAGGAGACAGGGGCCCTCGGTTTGCCAAACACTTCAAAACATAAACAAAGTAAGAAGGGGGTCCCTTTAATAAAAGGGTGCAAGTCATATCGTCAAATTACCCCTTGAATCTCATAATATGCCTATAATGCCTGGATGACGTTTATATGGCAGTATAAGAAGTGTAAAGCATGACTGAAATATCAATGGAAATATTGTTGTAAAGAACGGGGTTGAAATACTTTTATGCAGGTTTCTTTTACCATGTGTGAGTTAGATCAAATAATTGATCTGATAAATTGTTGGAGAGGTCATAAAATGTAAAATTCTTTCACGAAATACTTCGGGATACAAATTGTTGTAAGCGATTCCAATTCACGAATAAATGTGATTATAATTATAATAGTGCACGTAACAAGAAAAAACGAGCCATTACCTTCTTATTGCTTTCACAGTACTAACAAAATTCAATCATTCCCCCTCAACCTAGCCATTTATTTGGAATAATAACTCGTGGCAATTCATAATCGTAAAATCTGTACCAAACTTTAAGAGTCAGACATATTTGGGTGATATTTTATAATTGTGGCGTCAAATTCCATACAATGTATGAAAGAAGAATTTAGTGAATAAGGCACGATCTTTATGGTTGATATTAATGCCTGCGAGCCAGAGATTAAACTAATAGGCTATGTATATCAAAAGACATTTTTGTTGCAAATATGTACTTTTCGCAGAGCGGCACATGAATATTTGGACATGAATTCTTGTTTAGTGTGCGCCCATAAACTGGAAGGGCTTTGCTCGTTTAAATACTAAAACCAGCACTGTGTTACGTGTAGATGTGGTCTGTAGGCTGTATGTATATTGAACGTGAACTGGGAACCCTTTCTCCACTTCTCCACCAGTTTACCTTACTGGTGTCAACTGTGAACAAGCTCAAACTCAAATAAAAATATAATTCAATTGAATAAAAAATCCAAGTATTATATCATACGTACCGTGGTGGATGTTCTTGATATATTTTTATAACGCGTGTGTCACGCCCCGGGGGGGGGGTCGCTCTCCACACGGCCTGCTACGCACCCGCGTCCAGAAAAAGCGTCGTAAAGGGTCCCTTTTCCAGCCTTCGGACGTCGTCGACGTCTTTTGGATAAAGGGTAGCTTTTTCAACTCAAATCGCTAGCAATCGCCGCTTAGGGTAGCCTTTTCTCACATGTCATGCCATTTAGGGTTACTAATTTGGTTTGTAGATTACGCCATTTAGGGGTGCAAATTTGAGTACATCTATTAACATCTCCAAAATGAACGTTTGTTTTAATAAGGAAAATTATAAATGAATTATTGATTGAACTTTTTCGGGTTCTGCAATGTACAACAATGTTTTAAATGAGAAAGACGGTTGGGTAGAATTAAAGTAGTTGATTTTCACTACTGTTTACGGCCAATTAGGGTGTTAAAATTAGTGGATTTCAGATTCACGGCCAGCTAGGGTATAGATGAGTGGATTTCCTGGAGTCACGCCCGGTCTTAGGGTAGCTTTTTCTCATGCGTTACGCCATTTAGGTTCACAAAATTTGGTAATGTAGGTTACGACGGGCCGTATTAGGGTGACTTTCTGAGGTTGTTGATCACGGGGTGGAATACAGGCCGTCTGGAGAGCGACCCGGGGTGTCACGATCATTTCTTTTGACAATTTAAATACAGAGAACACTTTGAACCCAAGTTGTACATGTATACCACCACCAATTTGCCTTCAAATTATACAATTTACCCCTAATAAAGTAATCCAATCATTTTTTTTTCTGATAAAGTGATATTTATTTCATTATCCAAACGCCCCTTGGCAATCTGAACTTTCGATCGGTGACTACGAACTTGAACCTGGATGTCCACGGGGAAGTTTGGGGTTCAATGTCATGTCTGTTTCGCCGATGTCTGGACTTTGTGTCAAGACACCACTTATACCCGTAAATACAAGACAAACATTGCCTGAAGATATAATTTCATACATCCATGCCCACCAAGTGCCACCATCAAAGTGAAAACAAATTTTGTTTAAAAAATTGACGAGTCGAACAGTTATGTTACTGTGTAACTTGACCCAGGACTGGAATTTGAATTAAACTGACAGAAAATTAGAGCTGAACAAATCATGATCCAAATTGACCCAACACCCGAAATGGGTTCATAATTATTATGGTTGCATTAACGTCAAATTCATGGACGATTGCACTTTCCATGCTAGAATAATATCAGCGATTTTTTTTAATGAAATATATTCCTTTTTTGGCCGTCTTTGAAAGTGCACAAAATCTGGTCAATGAATTGAATGAATAGTGTTGCGGTAAAAATACCTCTCTTGGTTGTGGTTATTTTTTTGACAGCAGTTTAAAAATAATTCAAGTGACGCGACCCAAAAGTGTAATCCACAAAATGCACGAACACTTAATATCTAAACATAATACTTCTGATGTCCATTCACATTTTAACAATATATCTCCAGCGTACATGTGATAACGTTTTTACCCACCTCTCTCTTCGTCACCAGAAAAAAAGAGAAAAGTATACCGCAGCACGTTTCATACTTCATATTTACCCATTTTAACGTATTTCTGATATTTTAAAAGATTATATATACTCAGCCGCAACTTCGGCGCCGTTTTCCCAATATCCAGGATCACACGAACGCCGTTTGACCTTCTTTTGAAGAATAAATTCCTTAATACCAAGGTTTATCTGATTTCCCACCACTTTGAATAACGACATTTGTGACAATAAAGATTGATACAAACTTGTGCCTTTGTGCTGAATTGTGCGCCTCTAATTTGTACAAATATTTAAACTCCCCCATGATCGCTCATGCGAAATGAATAAAAGAAATTCTATACAGCAATATTACCAAGGTGGCGAGTCTTAAAGTTACGAATAAGATAACAACGTTCTGTGGAAAGTTCAGGAACACATTTTGCAATCGATTGGTTTTAACTTATACACTGTCTTAATTGTTTGATTTTTTTTGTTCTTTTACTTAGGTTGCACTTTCTTTTCGGTAGAGGTAAAACGGATTCTGTGAGCTTTTGGTTAAATTTTAGATTTTTAAATTGTTTGCCACATCATACCATTAGAACAAGTTGTAATCGAACGCATAGTGATGAGCAAAATGTGGTAAAACATACTTATCTTATAGTGTATACCAAGAAATTTTAAACACAAACTCTTTGGTATGTCATTAATATGTTTGTACAAACTTTTCAAATGAAAGTAAATTAAGATTCATCCCAATATTTTTATTTCTACGCTGATATTGAGGAAATAATAGTATACTTGGAAATATATTTATACCATTGTAGGAATCTGCCGAAAAAGGGGTTCATACAAGGCTCTCTTTAACCATTTTGTCGCAATTATAGCGGCACCATCATTTCAGGGCCATTTTGGGGTGCTTGAAAGCACCATTTTGACATAGACATAGTTCTTGGAAGCACGAATACAGGAAGAATGAGAATGGTGCCATGGAGAACCGTTTTACGCCATCATGGTGTTTCTTATAGGGTCCACAAAGAAATATTATGAGTGCGATATTTGGAAACTGTGAACTCCAAGAAGTTTTCAGTAACTTTCCTGTAAGTTTTTGAGTGTTTGTCACGTTGTCAGACGTTAATTGTACAAAATAGTAGCATGTAGTACACGTTATGTATCTATACAATATAATGTAGACATTGTTGTTAGCTTTAATATCTATAAGGTAGGGAAATAACTGTTCGTGAAGCCCCCATCCGACCGTCCTGCTGTCTTGTGCATATAAGTTCCATTACCACAAGAATGGGAATATACAGACCTAACTTCGAAGTCAAGTCTAAAAACCCAGCACATCTATATCGCAGGATTCTCAACGGATTATGATGGAAAGCCAAAAGAGATGAAAGTGGTCTTAGGGGGAAATGTTGACATTTTCTCTCAAAGTACACCTTTATATCAGCCACACAGATGAGTGACATGCAGAAGCACACTCATACCGATTGGGATTGTCTGGCAAAAAGTTCGTTCGTTGTAGTTTTGTACTTTCCACGGAGTTGGGAAATACAACTCCCTGGCCTTTTTGGCAAGAAAGTACACGTAACGCCTTATATAGAATGTGACTGATACCGAATGCTCTTTTAGACCCATATAATTACTGAAACCGATTGGACTAGTTCAAGTTTAAGTTCAATTAGACTTTATTTCCATCATATGAACAAAATGTACATATTACAAATCATTCATTTTCATAAAGCATTCATTTAGGCCTAAATGTTTTTTTTTCAATTTGTTAGAAGTAATACCAACTAATTCATGAAGTATATAACAGTCAAGGTACACAACAAACTGAATAAGGAAACATGCTTGCAGGCTTTGCAAAAGAAAGTGATGAAAAAGAGTGATCCACTAAAAATGACTAAACTGAACGATGATGATTAAAGTAATGCAGTTTCTCGACGGGAATGAAGTCTAATAATACCAATGGCACAAAATTATTATTCCATTATCTTAAATATAAAATGGGGTCTTCTTGTAATTTCCCTGTAGAGTGTGGATGAAAATGGGTTTTATTTTCACTACTGCCTGTCTATGTTGAGTTCTCTCATTTTCTAACACGTTTCACAAAAATGGCATCAACCGTATTTAGTAATATTCATCTTTATCTTCCATCACAGGTAACAAAGAAACGGCATTCATATACGCCATCACTTCAGCAGGTGTGGTCTACTCTGTGACGAGGTCTTGCAGCCGCGGTAATCTCACCGAGTGCGGCTGTTCCTCGCCCCGCGGCCACCCGGGCGAGGCAGTCGGCGATGCGGAAGAGTGGCGATGGGGCGGCTGCAGCGATAACGTGGATCACGGGATAAGGGTCGCCAAGAAGTTCGTGGATGCCGCGGATAAAAGTGTGCCGGAGAGGAGGACAGAGATACACGTCATGAATCTCCATAACAACGAGGCTGGTAGACAGGTGAGATATGGCTAAAGTTGGATTTGGTTTGGAAGAAAGGAAATTAAACAGAAAGTATTACAGACTGAGTAAAAAGGTAGAGTAAAATTTATAGCAGTTATTCACTGGAATCAGAAGTGCAGACACACACTTTGGGATGCTTTGATTGAGGTTTCTTCTTCTTCTTCTTCTTCTTCTTCTTCTTCTTCTTCTTCTTCTTCTTCTTCTTCTTCTTCTTCTTCTTCTTCTACTAACTACTTCTATCATATTTTTCTTCGTTTTCTTCCTCTTCTTCTGTTTCGTCTTTGTCTTCTTCTTGGTGGTGACGACTGACGAGAGTAGTAGACCTAGAAATAGGCCTAGTAGTACTGAAGTAATAGTAGTAGTAGTAGGAGCAGTAGCAGCAGTAGTAGGAGCAGTAGCAGCAGTAGTAGTAGAAATACGAGACTAGTGTCATGTATTGTTGCACATGAAATAACTTTCCTATACGTTAACGTAATGGTAATCTTTATGTTTAGAGGTCATATAATCGGGCATAATGCTCGAAGCGAGCCTCGCTCCAGCATATAAAGCCAACAAACTTATATTGTCATGGCTTATAACCGTGTAGGTGTGTTAAGTGCCCACTAATGAGGACATCATATACCATTGTATCATTAAATGAAGCCACAAACCACCGATTTATGTGCGGTTATAATATTTGCTGTAAAGGTTGTATTCCTTTGAAATCGTGACCTTGGGACATAGAGCATCGTCACTCTGGTCTATATTACGCTGCTAATAATAACTAAAACAAATTGTTTACGAACGATCAGTGGGCCTACTTCCAAAGTTTGGCTTGCTACAAATACTAGTAGTACACGTCATCAGTGGTGTGGAAATAATAGATTTTATTTAACAAACGTGTTGTGTCAAAATTGTGTTGTAATCGTGAGAGACACAAGCTATTCAAAATGGCGAATTATTCACCACATCATTGTCGATAACCATGATTTAACTCAACAAAACACGCGCGCAGCCCATCACTCACAGTTGATCTGATTACTGCCAACATTTCGGCCACTTGAGGGCGTCTGTGTCATTTTGAATTTGGCGTTCAGTCATCATGCGATCGCACACGACGTAACAAAATTGTTCGACGATTGTTATTAATCCATCCATTGCACTACTTTGGCGTTAATAGCAAGAAGTCAATGACGTTTAGAAATAATCATTTCCTACAGACACAACAAAACGACTGGACATTCACCAGTTTGCTTAATTTTGTTTCCGGCCAAACCCAGCCTAAACCTTCACCGCCAAAAATTACCTCATATTAAGTGTAAATTCAGAGAAAATTTAAGGTTTTTGTTTAGTTTGTTTTATTCTTGTCTCATAAGCAATCGGTTTTATGTATCATCCACTTCAAAAAGTATATTCTCCATCTACTGTACCAAATTACCAATGCACGTCGCAAAGTGATAAATTCTGAATCAACTAATTCTCATGACGAACAAAATAATACTCTGAACTCTTATTACATTTTTTTTTCAATCATTTAGATTTAATTTGGTTTGGTTGAGTTTGATTTGGTTTCATTGGTACAGTTTTTGTTTGGGTTTTGCTTTCAAAGGGTATATAGATAGACATTGAAAAAAAAATACTTAGACGATATTATCAAAACTAGTTTAACCCCATTTTATGCTGATCGTGTACCCCTGCTTCTCACATACCTCAACTGCGTGGCATTCACCATTTCCAAACCACGTTTTTGACATGGATCGCAGCGTTTCGAAGTAAATCATCTTATCATCATCCATAGTCTCACTTCTCTGGAAAAAAGTAGCTTGACCTATTTTCCCTCAAAAGTAGAATAAATCTAGCTGTGTACATAATGTCTTTGAAAAATATTTTGGAGTATCGACCTTTTAAAGGTACTGTTTTTTTTATTCTATATGTATTGAGAAATCATCAGACCAACATAAACGTTCGCGATGATAAAAGCACACAAAAACTCAATTTTTTTCAAATGACGTCACTCAGTCATTATTTCAGTGATATGAAAAGGATTAACTTCAATCATTATGAATGCCGATTTTCATGAAAAAATAAGATGCTGTTGGGTGCATGGAAACATCCTTGTTTGTAATATCGAGTTTGGAGATGTGGTGAGAAACATTTACATTACAATACATCTGATGCATGTAACGAGCTCCTGCAAGAAAATGTCATCAGTAATTGGCACGAAAATGATTATTGTTCTGATTTGTTCCTATTTTAACTGGCCAATTTACAATGTTGCATTTACAAATTTAAGGACCACTTTTAAAGCGCAGTCCAACCAACAAAAGCATTTTTTTCCGAACACAATTGATAAGTTTTTTTTTTTGACAATTTATAAGAAAATGTTCAATTATGCAATGTCATCGTGTCTAGCTATAAGCTGTTTAAATGGCAATATTGCAACCCACCCACAAACTAGTTCATAACTAATTTGCATTATGGGAAACATTTGTGCTCCTTTTTTGTGGTTTGAGAGGATGCTATTCCATCCTGCCTCGACCGTGCTTGGGCGCTTAGACATTTTACCTTTAAAATGTGCACGTGCGCGGTTTTTACGAATCTGCACATCCAGATCATGCATGTTCGTTCCAAATTCAATGTTAAATGTGATCACATGTGTCATTTCTGAGACAATGATTTCAGTTGACCCATAAATATGACGCCACCCAGACGTACATATTTCCTTCGTCTCCCAAACACTTGTTCCAATTCTTCTTTGCCATTATACACGTAGTGACGACATTATGAAGTCCAGGATTTGAAGAGGCAGAAACACCCGAATATTTTATTACGCTCTATTACGAACATGGTTTGCATCATATTCATTGCCAATTTTATGTATAGTAAGCTAAACCAAAAAAGAACTCTTAAAATGGGGGTATTACGATTACCCCCCCCCCTATATTTTTGTAAATTACGAATTTCTAGGCGACATTTCAGATGTGCCGCCACTGCAATAATGGGTAAGTATGAGATCACCATAACCATGATAACCTGATCAATCAAGGCTTCAGCATACTTACATTCCGTTAACTTAAAGATTGAGCGTTATTGATTGCAGTCCATTACTTCCTTTCATTTATCATACCAAAACGACGTTTCAGTATTACAAAGCCGGATGTGTTCGAAAGTCTGAGATCCATACGTCAATGAATTTGGTTGTTATTATGAGAAAAATTAATAACGACATGTTACCAGAATGGTTTTCTTCTGTGAGTTTCAATCTTGCTCAAAATTGCGAATCACGGTTACTTGTGCACCGTAGCAAGACGAGCGGATCGCCCTGATTGGGTCAATCGCGCCTCTCCTGCGGACGTTCGGCTAACGGCCTGATCGGATTTTTGGAACGGCACGTGCACGTTTTGAGTCGCGGATTTTTTAAATTTGCTCCTGAGCCAAATGGAAAAAAGGTATGAAGTTTAACCTCCAGATTTTTAACCAAAACTCAATTATTTTACCCCAAGTCTCTATGAGAGGTGTTTATTTATATTAATCTTCACATTGGATATGATTTCAGTTGATTTGATTCATATAGATGTTTTTTGACGTGCAAATCAATAACCCAATCTTTAAGCGGAGAAAATATATCCATTGGAGAAAATCGGATTAACTACATCTATAGGCCAAGAATATGATATACACGAAAACCACGCACGAACAAACACATAATAATACTTACATTTAAATGAACACATGCATAAAATGTGTATTTGTGGGTGTTTGTGTGTGCCTGATGTGTACGTATGACGTACGTGTAAAATCATTTGAATGGTTGAATGTATTATTTAAGAATGTGTCCAAGTCTAAATATCTGATCCTCCATGCTAGTGTTGAGTTTGGTAATTGTGTTTGGTTGGGTTTGATATGATTTGATTTGATTTGATTTGATTTGATTTGATTTGATTTTGGTTTGGATTTCTTTGGTTTGGATTGGTTTGGTTTAGTTCGGATCTGATTGATTTGGTTTAGTTTAGTTTCAGTAGTTGGTTTAGTTTAACTTGGTTTGGTTTGGTTTGGTTTGGTTTGGTTTGGTTTGGTTTGGTTTGGTTTGGTTTGGTTTGGTTTGATGTGGTGTGGTGTGTTGTGGTGTGGTGTGTTTTGATGTGGTTTGGTTTGGTTTGGTTTGGTTTGGTTTGTTTCGGATTCGATCGATTCGGTTTGGTTTAGTTTTAATAGTTTGGTTTAGTCTAGCTTGATTTGGTTTAGTTTGGTTTGGTTTGGTTTGGTTTGATTTGGTTTGATGTGGTTTGGTGTTGTCAGTTATCTCTAAATTTGTTGATTGCAAGAAAACTGTTCTGAATTTGTTCCTTTCCTACCAATATGTTAAGCAGTTTCGTACTCGAGTCAGGATTCGAGTCCAATTTGTAGTGGACTCGAGCTCGGACTCGGCATCGGGTCCAAATGTAAAATGACTCGGAATCGGAACTTGTGGACTGGACTCCAACACTCATGTTAAGTAGTGTGTACGTACAATGCAATAGATGAAGTTTATTTCAAGATTACTTTATGCTTAAACAGGATTACAACTGGCCTGATTAAAGCATGATTTACGCCGAAACAACACGAAAAATCGGCGAGACTTCTGGTTATTCCATGTGATTTATAACTGTTCTGGAGAACGCAAGGCACATCGTTAAAAAGTTGGACCAGTCGTAAATCGGGCCGTAATTGAGGTTACAACCATGAGTTAGGTGTGTTTGACATGCCGATGTTACCCGGCAGGTGTGCGGGTGATAACTCGACTTTAGTCACGTCAAGGCTTCGACCACGGGACACCTTTTCACATAATTTTTGTTGAACAATGTTTCTCGTTTCAGAAGTCTGAAAATGCATGACCCTACGCGTTATCAGTGTCTACAGTCTAGGTATATGATGTAAAACTAAAGGCCTGATAAAACAAAATACACTTCTAGAGAATTGTTAGGTGCTTTAAAATGAAATTTCACAAATTACTGATTTCAGCACAAGCAGTTTACCTCATTGACTAATGATGCAAGTAGACCGTTCCGCATTCATTCATAGTTATCTCGATTAGTAGCTTGAATTATTTCTCTTTAGTTTTATTATTTTAATGTAAGTATACAATTCAAAGTTCTACAACATTAAATCAAGCCTCTCCAATATTTTAAATGTCTTCAGGTTTCAGCTTTAGAACAGAATGGTAAAATAATGTCTCGTGTTTGCATTTGTGTGGTATTAGGTGGAAACAATGTGTGGTAATAAATAGTTTACAACATAATTAGCTAATGTCGTGTGTATACAACCACCCGTTACCTGGTTAATGAGAAATTACTTATACCAGGGAGCTGCAAATAATATTTACAGCTCCCTGCTTATA